>ML307586.1:0-32849 GCA_005239505.1 Nicotiana paniculata | reverse complement strand
TAAGTACAAGAAATTCCTAGATATGTTGAGCCAAGTGAGTGTGAATTTACCTTTGGTGGAAATGTTGCAAGAAGTGCCTAAGTATACGAGGTATCTCAGAGATATTGTGGCAAATAAACGAAGACATGCAGAGTTCGAGACAGTTGCAATCACTGAAGAGTGTAGTGCCAGAGTTCAGAGTAAACTTCCTCCTAAGTTGAAGGATCCTGGGAGTTTCGCAATTCCTTTGTCTCTTGGAAAACAAGAAGTTGGTAGAGCCCTGTGTGATTTAGGGGCTAGTATAAATTTGATGCCATCTTCTTTGTTCAAGAAACTCGGATTGGGGGCTCTTAGACCTACCACAATCACCTTACAATTAGCAGATAGGTCACTAATTATGCCGGAAGGAATTATTGAAGATGTGCTAGTTCGAGTGGGAAAGTTTATACTTCCCACTGATTTTATTGTGCTTGATTACGAGGCAGATGAGGAAGTGCCCATTATTTTGGGGAAACCATTCTTAGCTACTGGTGGAGCAATTATTGATGTGAGGGCAGGGAAGTTAAAAATGAGAGTTGACGATGAAGAGGTCACTTTTAATGTGTACAAGGCACTTAAACTCCCAAAGAATTATGAGGACCTGTACATGATTACTGTGGTCGACATGAAGGGGATAAAGCAGAGTCCTTATGTGAATGGTAGCGATCCAGAGGAGGTGGTGTTGCAAACTGAGGGTGTAAAGATAATTGAGAAAATAACCAGAGATGAAAAAGGAGACCCGTTAAGAGCGCACAAAGAGGCTAGTCTTCGTGGAGAAGAGAAAGCGCCCATCCTGAGCAGAGTAGCAGAGTCGTGCCACGACGTTAAATAAGGTGCTTGTTGGGAGGCAACCCAGCCTGTATATATTTTCATTATTTTTTAGTGTTAGTTTTATGTTGTTTTTATTTTGCAGAGTAGGGAAAGTCTGAGTACCCAAAAGTTGAAGCTGAGGGGCATGTTTGAGCTTAAGTGTGGGGTCATCCCGACTTTAAAGATTGAGAATCATGTCCGAGCTAAGCCCGAGAGGGTCTCAGGGAGTATTCTCACCCTTGTTTTAATGTTTTTCTTTATGATCATGCATCGAGGACTATGCATAACATAAGTGTGGGGGTGGGGAAACTACTTTCTGAGGTGTAATTGAATAAAAGGTTTTTAGAAAAATATCGGATTTTTCCCAATGATGGATCTGTTGGACAATTTTCTTGAGGGATTAAGTCCGATTTAAAAACATGAAAAAGATTCTTTATTTTTTTCTTAGGATAGTTAGGTAGTATCCCTTGGTTTTTCTTTGGGCACCGNTGTGTTAATCGAAGCGAAATTGTAGGTTATGCTAGTCTAGGAGATGACGTAGGCATTTTCTTACTTGATCATGGATGTGCTTGTCACATAAGAATTAAAAATTTCCATTTCTAGCCACTTTGATCCATTTGACCTTTTCTTTGGTACCCACATTACAAGCCGTACCCCTCGTTTGTTCTTAAATTAAGATTTTTGCACCTTTTCCTCCTAAGGCACTTAGTTGCTAAAAGAAGTAAGGTGAGATATTGGGGAGTAACTTTGGAGTGGAGCCATGGAAAGGCCTGTTAGTGCACTAAGAATTGTATTCAAAAATCACTGGCCAATGAACTTTCATGTATGGAGTGTGTGTAGGAAAGAATGGAAAAAAAATGATAGTAAAAGTATGTAAAAAAAGATACACACCTCCAAGTTTTTATTAATTTGTGCTAGTGAAAATATAGAAGTGCTTAATTGAAAAAGGGCTATGTTGAATATGAATTGTGGCAAGAGAATTGGTTGAGAAGAATATGTGTTGATTTGTGAAGGTAGTGGATTAAAGTGCTTATGAGGGTTAGTCACTATTCCTAAATATATCCTACACGTCCCTTAGCCTACATTACAACCTTAAAAGTCCTAATTGATCCTAGACTTGGCTAACTTGAATTAGTGGAGATCTACAAAGGGCAAGCTTATGGTATGACCACGGGATGCATATGAATTCTTTGTGAGAGTGAGTGAATTTGTTCAAATTGTGTGATGTCCTTAAATAATGTTCAAAAGCATATTTGAACGTGTGGAATAGTTATATTCACTCTTGTGTTGTTGGTGAGGTCACATGATCTCATGAACGATTGGTACTATTGTAATTTTCTTGTTGGGTAGGTGCGTGAATTGAGAGAGCTTAGTAGTTGCAAGTCGACTTTTGAGGTTGGGTGGTTGAAATTAGGTTGTTGGTATGATTGATTAAATTGTTATACTTGGGCATGTTTAAAGAAGGGAAAGAATGTGAAATTTTGTATGTTCATACTTGATTGCCGGTATCGATCATAGTTAAGGGGTAATTTGTATGATTGAAAAGTAAAATACTCATTGTTAATGAAATGTGTACGTATTAAAGGATATTGGTCGAGGACGAGCAAGAGTCTAAGTGTGGGGTATTGATGCGTGGCTATAATTCATGATTTTAAGCATTATATACCTTACATTTTGTGTGCGTTAATGATAAAAATACACGTTATATGTGCATAATGGAGTCTATTTCATGTGTAGGTGAATTGGAGATGGAAGCCAAGCTAAATGAATGCATAAACGTCAAAAATACACTCAAGAGTCGAAAAGGAAACACCCGGGCATTAGCCGGGCGTTTGGCCTCTAAAGCCAGGCTGACCCTGGCGTTAGTGGGGCGTTTGGCCCCTAACGCCAGGCCTGCCTAGGCTATAAGGGGGCGTTTGGGGCTTAACGCCTGGGATCCCTGGTCCGGTAAATTCCGAGTTTTGAAGGTTTTAAGTGTTTCTCGGTTGGAATAGAAGTCTCCTACACGTTTAGGGTTTATCCCAAACATATAAATAGACCCAAAAACACAACTTTGAGGGGAGGATGCCATTTTTGGAGAGAATATACACACAAGATCATTGAGGAAGCAAAGGATTATCAGTTTTCTTCATCTTAATCTAGTATTTTCCATTTATGCAAAACTTATGCAATTGTTTAATTCTAGTATGAGTGGCTAAACACCCATTGTTCTGGGGTTGTGGTTTAGCCATGAATATTGTTATTCGATATTAACTTAACCTTGATTATAATTCGCTCAATATATGGTTGTTTCTTCAATTCTGCATTTAATTGCTTAATTGTTTGGCCAGCAATTAGGTTCTGCNTAGATTAATTTCATAGGAATATAGGTGTTAATCTATTGAGAATAGGCGAGTAGTACTTCGGGAGAAGGCTACGAGAGAAACTATCGATTAATTAGCAACCATGAGTGAATTATATGAAAGGGAGAGTTAATTAGAATGCAATATGAATGGTGAATTAATCACAACCGTGGAATATCTGTCTCTATTGAATACACAACAATATTTTCGTTACTTGATAAGTAGTTCATATAATCGTAGAATAAATTAGTTATATTCTTTGATTTGTTTTGGCTCGATTAAATATCAATCAGAGTGATTCAATAAGTAGTTTACGCAAGTCCCTGTGGGTTCGACATTCGATTTAACATTATATTACTTGCTACGACCACATATACTTGCGTGGGCGATTTGGACCAACAGAACGATTATCTGCACCATGTGCATTTTGACTTAGGGGACTCAACACAGGGGTTGGGTCCGTCTAGGACAGGTGTACCCGAAATAAAAAGACCATCCTGATGCATCCTACTTGCTATATGTGCATTATTTGTCTCGGTTTGTTGTTGACCGGCTAAAAGAAAGAAAAATAATAGAAAAACCAAGAGTGAGGAAAGATAGAAATTTACCAGCATTGAAAAACCTGATATTTGAAAAATACCACGGAACTCTATCAAAATTTTTCGGAAAAAGAATTTCAAAATAATTGAAAATGGGGAGAAATAGAGTTTCAAAATAGTTGTAAATGAGCCAAAATGAGAAGAAAATTTCAAAAAAAATAAGTCAAAATCATTTTTTTCTTTAGTTATGTCAAAACTGACCGAACTACGTGGGTCTGATTCTCATCGGATATGAGATACGTAGGCAAACCTCTTCGGTGCCGACCCCACTTTTTAAAAACAAACAAAAATGTCCGTCAATCAAAATAAAATCGACCAAGCTTCGGTTAAAGTCTTGCACCGTTCTAGCCAAAATAAGCCTTAGAACATTTTACATTGTCGAAGGGCTATTTTTCGTTAAAGAACGAATTTGTCTGTCACTTTTTCCAAAAAGTACCTTGTTTGGCCTCAAAACTTTTCTCAAAGTAAGAAGGGGCCATTCTTTGCAAAAATGACCACTTTGGTCAATATTGCAGAAATAAGCCACTTTAGGAGAGTTTGTCTTTTAAAAATTAAAAATGGGTCTTTTGTGTCAAAATCAGAGGTAATCCTAACCGGGTTTTCTCACAGGTGCAAAATGAACACTATCCAAACTCCGTAGTTGAATACCGTAGAAGGGGATCCACTACAACTCCAGATGTGTTGGCATGATTTAGATAAAGATGGAAAAGAATGGGTCGGCGAACAGTTGGGATCTCTTGTTGATCTTATGAAAGTCAAACCTCGAAACGACTTGATTAAAGCTTTGGTAACTTTTTGGGATCCGGTCCACAATGTGTTCTGCTTCTCAGATTTTTAGCTCACTCCAACTCTAGAAGAGGTCGCCGGATATGCGGGTTTTGGGCGGGACTTAAGGAATCAACAAATCATCTTTCCAATACCTATGTCGGTGCGCCGATTCTTTGAGGTCCTTTCCGTTAGCCGGCAACTCAGAAAAGATAGAGTATTCAATGGGTGTTGTTCATTCTATTTCCTATAATCCAGATACGGCTTCTTAGACGGATTTGAAATACATGAAAAAGGCTTGATGAACAAACAGGATAAGGATACTTGGAGAATCCATCGCCGGTTTGCCTTCATCGTAGCATTTCTGGGTGTTATGGTCTTTCCTAATGCCGAAGGGACTATTGACGTTCGGTGGCCAAAATCGCCCAGGTCTTGACTGAAAAGAAAGATCATACTCTGATGCCACTCATATTGTCTGACATTTTCCGGGCGTTGACTGAATGCAAGTCGGGAAAAACATTTTTTGAAGGTTGCAATATCATTCTCCAGATGTGGTTGATTGAACATCTTCATCACCATCCAAAGTTCATGAGCTATGGTACCGATAAAGCCAACTTTATCGAGGGTTATGAGGAGAGAGTGAAGGATTACCCTGTTCCAGAAGGAGTCGAGTCTTGGGTTGATCATCTAAGGTCTTTACGACAAAACCAAATAGAATGGACTTTGGGATGGCTCCCACTCAGAGAAGTCATACTTATGTCCGTTTCCAAGAATCATCTATTGTTGATGGGTCTCAAAAGTATCCAACCATATGCACCCCAAAGGTTCTGGTGCAATTGGGCCATTATCAAGTGATACCCGAAGAGGAGGATTTGAGCATCCAAGTCATTGAGCTACAATCCGAGGCCCCTTACCTGAGGCCTTAATTCAACAAAGTTGGAATGTGTGTCGATACTTGAAAGAAGATACTCAGGTGCCCGATCTTGCTAGAGGAGAAATGGATCCGGGATATGCAGCATGGTTTGAAAAAAGAAGTTGCATCGTTGAAGAATCAGAACCCGAGGCGGAAAGGCCTTCCAAGAGGCCTCATGTGCAAGCTTTTGATGATAAAGTTCAAGAAAGGCTAGCTTGGAGCGAAAAGGAAAGAGAATATCAAGCCACTATCCATGCTTTGAAAGAGAAATTAAGAAATATGGAGTTTGATAATCAGTTGAAGGTGCAGGTAGTCAAGGGTGAAAAATGACAAATGACCCGAGAGAATGAGGCGCTTCGTGCCCAAGTCCGGAGTCTGAAAATAGCCCTCCAGACGCCTGTAAGGAGTGAAAGAGATGAAAAAATCATTAATAATCTGAGGTTGAAGGTTCATGAATATACCTTCAATTTGAACAAAGCTGAAAAAGACCTGTTAGAGGCCCAGAGGAAGTTATCAAAAGGAAGGGAAGAACAAGCTCGTCAATTAAGGAAAAAATATGGCAAGAAATTTCCATCTTGAAAGAAAAACTATTTTCCATGGGGAACGAAATGGTCCAACAGACCAAAGATTTCAGAACGGAAAGGGAGCATTGTTATGAAAAGATTGGCCAGTTGGAGGGAACGGTGCAAGAATTACAAGAGAAGAACAATGAAAATGCCCAGGTATTAGAGGCCCGAGCACATCAAATAGGGCGCTTACTTCAAGAGAAGGGGATCATACGGAACATAATCCAAGAAATAGCCGACTACGTGGTGCAGAAATGCCACGAGTGCGAGCGTATGACCGCTTCCATGTTCTTTGCCACCATGATGACTTTCGTCCACCAAGTAATGGACGAATTGGATCGGCTTCAGGGGGATATTGCACACAGACCGACACAGAGACCTGCCAATGCACCACATGCCCCGAGAAGACAACCAAAGGCTCTCCTTTATCATTGATGTTTAGTTTTTCGAGTCTGTACTTTTATTGATTCCAAGAAAAAAATAATGTTAAGTTGTTTTATTTTATGTCTAGAGTCTGTAATTTTCTTTCGTGTTTATTAATGTTTCCAAAAATCACTTGTAATGAAAAGAACTATCTTTCATAGTGAAATGAAAATTGCCTTTTGTTTACATTTACCTGGTCCATGAACTACGTAATGATCTGATTCATGCGGCATCATGATACGTAGGCAATCCAAATAGGATTCGATCATAGCCCTCAAAGAAAAGAATAAAAGAACAAATAAAAATAAAGAAACGAGAGAGAATATTAAAGCCGAGATGAAACACACAGCTATTGCAAATATTTTAGAAAAACGTTTAACTGCTTAGGTGCATCGCATCCAACGTGTGAATCCCTATGTGTTAATATCTCCCACTAACCAATTTGTTATTTACTCTCAATAGGTTACTGCTTTTAAGGTGGTTGGTTTGCGGTGGTATTCTGGTGACATATCCTTATTTCACCAGATCCAAAGGAAGTATCGCAATGACATCAGAAAGTCACCTATCTATTGTTGAGCCAGAGGATGGCCCCACTTCGGTTATCCCTCAAGTAGAATCGGCAGCCGCCGAAGAAAACAGAAGGCTGAAATACCGTATGCTAGAGATGTGGGACGCTTGGTCCAACGGAAGGGAGCCACCTAACTCCATCCCCGGTTTCCCTAAACTGATTCCCAGAACCGGAGGGACCACCAACGTGCCAATTTCAATTCCAAACCCATTTGTTCCATTTGGGTTCCCAACCATGGCCTCAAATTATACCGGAATGCCTTATGAGGTTCGCCCCCAGGCACCATATTCTGGATTACCCTATGTGGTATTTACTGCGCCACCAGCTACCGGTGTGGCACAACCAACATTGGCGCGATAGAGTTTTGAGCCAGCAAATTTTACTTTCCAAGCTCCTCCATTCCAACTGAATACTGTCCGGGTCACTCCGAATTCTTACCCACAATACCCACAATTTGAATCTCCTGTGGAGCCAGAAAAGATCTTGAAAAATATTGAACAGGATGAGATAACCCGAAAGATGAAGAGCATCGAGAAACGTTTGAAAATATCCAGGGCCTAAGCGGCCAAAAGAGCGTGTCATACGCTGATTTATGCATGTTCCCTCACGTGCATCTACCTGTGGGTTTCAAAACTCCAAAGTTCGAAAATACGACGGGCATGGAGACCCGATCGCTCACTTAAAGAGATACTGCAATCAACTGAAAGGAGCAGGAGGCAAAGAAGAGCTATTGATGGCTTATTTCGGGGAAAGCCTTATAGGTATCGCCTCAAAGTGGTACATTGATCAGGATATCTCCCATTGGTATGTATGGGATGATTTGGCTCAAGACTTCGTAAGGCAATTTTAGTACAATGTGGATATAGCCCCAGACAGAAATTCTCTGTCTAATCTCAAAAAGAAGCTTCCGAGAGCTTTCGGGAGTATGCAATTAAATGGTGGGAACAGGCATCCCGAGTAAAACCTCCCATGGAGGAAACTGAAATGATTAGTATCTTCCTGTAGGCCCAAGAGGCTGATTATTTCCAGAATATGATATCCGCCATGGGCAAGCCGTTCGCGGAGGCCATTAAAATTGGTGAGATGGTAGAAAATGGCTTCAAGGCAGGCCGTATTTTAAGTTAATCTGCTTTGAGAGCCACCTCCCAAGCCATTCAAAGCGGCTCGGGAGGCCTGGCAAACAGAAAGAAGAAAGAGGAGGGAGCCATGATGGCTTCAGGCCCTAGGAATTCTCGACGACCTCGGGAATATCCATGCCCATTTCCCAGAGCTTCACAACACTATTATCCTCATCAGGAAGCAACTTATGCCATGTCTCCCCTCCCTTATGCAGTGATGAACGCTCAGTCGCAGCCCTGACCACATCAATACAACCAAAATAGAGCTCCACCACCCAGAAATAACCATCCTCCCCCAGCTCCATATAATCCAAACCCTCCTCAGAACAACCATCCATACAATACCTACCCTCGCGAACCACCAAGGAGACCTACTTTCACTCCTATCAGTGAGTCATACTCAAGCCTGTTGCCAAAGCTGATTCAGATGGGACTTCTGCAGCCCGTACCTCCAACTCGGCAAAATCCAGAATCGGCGTCATACAAACGAGGAACCAACTGTGCCTATCACTCAGGAGCGGAGGGGCACGATACTAAAGACTGCTGGACTCTCAAGAGAGCATTAGAAAATCTGATTGAACAGAAAAAATGGTGCTGAGGGACGAGGAGGTCCCCAACGTCACAAATAATCCATTGCCAGCCCACAACAACGGGCCCGTCATTGGGATGATTTGTGAAGACAAAGAGTTTGATCCGGCGCTGAAAGCCATCATTGCCATTATGGACACAGAAAAGAAAGCAAAACCGGTGGTAAAATCGGGAAAGGAAGAGAAGAAAGCAAAACCTATCGTCCAAGATAAAGAAAGGGCCAATGAGGTAGAGAAAAAGTTGGCACCAGCTAAAGAAGCTGTCTTTTATGTTCCGAGGGCTCCGTGAAACAGGCAACTCGCCTTGAGCCCTCCCAGAAGATTAGAAATGAAATGAAATCCACAGAGAGTGTATGTGCCGAAGGGGACATATGTTGTGAAAAATCCGGCCGTCCTACCTAAGCTGAATGAATCTCTGATCATCAGCCGCCGGCCGCAAATCCCGATCAAAAATACAACTACTGTCCCCTGGAATTATGATCAAACATTGGTAACATACAAAGGGAAAGAGGTCAGAGGGGAATTCAACAAAGCAAAACCTACTGGGAAATATCATAACCCAGAGGAATTGAATAAAGACAAGCATAAACGATTTCCCTTCAAAAAACCCATCACTGCCGAAGAAGTTGAAGAGTTCTTCAAGAAAATGAAAATGTCTGAATGTGCCATAATTGAAGAACTCAGGAAAACCCCTGATCAAGTTTCGCTTTTGCCTCTGTTGATGGGCTCAAACGAGCATAAAAAAGTACTTCTAAGAAGCGTATGTACCAGCTGAGACCTCAGTCGAGCAGTTAGAGAGAATGGCTGAGCGCTTCTTTGAAGTAAACAAAATTTCTTTCAGTCGAAATGACCTACCTCCTGAGGGGGCCGCTCACAACAAAGCCTTTCACTTGACAGTTAAAAGTGAAGGTTATTACGTGAAGAGGGTTATGCTTGATGGAGGATCCGGGGTAGATATTTGCCCCCTGTCGACACTTCAAAGAATGAAATAGTCATTGAGAGAATCAGGGCAAATTACATTTGTGTCCGCGCCTTTGACGGTATCAAAAGGAACACCATTGGGGAAATTGACATAGTCATGACGATTGGCCCTGTGGATTTTACAGTAAACTTCCAAATCTTGGACATGGATACTTCTTATAACTTCCTGCTAGGAAGACCTTGGATTCACGATGTTGGGGCAGTGCCTTCTACTCTCCACCAGAGGGTCAAATTTGAACACAAGAATCAGGAGATAGTAGTCCATGGAGAGGACGAGCAATCAATATATAGGGACCCCTCCGTCCCCTGCCTCGAGGCCCGAGAAGGAAGCGAACATATGTGTACCAAGCCTTTGAGATTGTACTTGCTGATTAGCACGAGGAAGGTGTTCCGTGCCCACAGACTTGTTTATCTAATACATCAATCATGGTTGCTATCGACATGATCATACACGGGTACAAACCCGGAAAGGGGCTCGGGGTATCCCTACAGGGCATTACTAAACTCATCTCTCTGCCTGCTAACAAAAAATTCTTCGGCATAGGTTTCCAGGAAACAGAGGCCGATGTGAAATGGGCCAACGCACGTAAGAACGATGGGTGGGACTTGCCTCAGCCAGTCCCACACATCACTAAGTCCTTCATCAAACCACAGTACATTGAAGAAGAAGAGGAGGACTTTACGGCCGAAGAAATTGAAGAGATTTGCGAGGCCATGAGACAAATGTTATATGAGACTCACATGGTTCAGCGGGGAGAAGGCTCAAGCACCGCTGAGGTGCAATACATGGGTCCGAATGCCAAACTGCAGAGCTGGAAAGCTACTCCCTTCCCAATAGATGAGAATCTTGGTAGTTCATGTTTTTCTGTCCTTTCTGCACTTCGAGTTATTTCAGGGTGTAACTCGGATGTTTTTAATTTTATTGTCTTTAAATTATGATGCAAAACCCCTGTTATCTTCAAATTCAATGAAATAATCAAAATTTTATCGTCTACTTTCTGATTTTGTTAATTTTCTTATTTTTCAGTCCTAATAATGCGACCTTAAATAACATGAAATACTTGCGGAATTTATGCCCTGATCTTAACACGCTGTCTAATCTCGAAATAATGAATCAAGAACCAGAATATGATGAAGAAGAGGATTTTACGGAAATAAATAGAGAATTGAAACAATTTGAGAATAAGCCTAAGCCAAACCTAAACGAAACTGAGCCGGTTAATTTGCTAATCCAGAAGAGGTCCGAGAAACCATGATAAGCATTCACACGGATGAGAAAACTAGGGACGCATTGATTCAACTTCTGTTCGAATTCAAAGATGTGTTCGCTTGGTCCTATGATGATATGCCCGGACTAAGTGTTAATTTAGTGGTACACAAGCTGCCAACTCATCCCGATTGCCCACCCGTCCAACAAAAGTAGAGAAAATTTAAAACAGACATGAGTGACAAGATCAAAGAAGAAGTCACTAAACAGTTAAGAGCTGGAGTAATCCGAGTGGTCCAATACACCACGTGATTGGCTAATGTTGTCCCAGTACCAAAGAAAGACGGGAAAGTCTGAGTGTGTGTCGACTATCGAGATTTGAATAAAGCAATCCCCAAGGATAACTTTCCATTGCCAAACATTCACATCCTGGTTGACAACTGTGCCAAACATGAGATACAGTCTTTCGTAGATTGTTACGCTGGGTATCACCAGGTTTTGATGGATGAAGAAGATGCAGAGAAAACGACCTTCACCACACCTTGGGTACTTACTGTTACCGGGTCATGCCATTTGGCCTAAGAACGTCGGGGCAACCTATATGAGGGCTATGACCGCCATTTTTCATGACATGATGCACCAAGATATTGATGTATACGTGGATGATGTGATTATTAAATCTAGGACGCAAGACGACCATGTGTAGCATCTAAGAAAATTCTTCGAACGTCTGCGTAAGTATGACTTAAAATTGAATCCAGCCAAGTGTGCTTTTGGAGTTCCGTCGGGGAAATTGTTGGGTTTTATAGTCAGTCGACGGGGTATAGAACTGGATCCGACAAAGATAAATTCTATTCGGGATTTCCCCCCTCCAAGAACCAAGAAAGAGGTCATGAGTTTGCTGGGTAGGTTGAATTACATCAGCAGGTTCATTACTCAGTTAACCTCCACGTGTGAGCCTATATTCAAGCTGTTAAAGAAAGATGCAGCAATTAAATGGACGAATGAGTGCCAAGAAGCTTTCGACAAAATCAAAGAGTATTTGTCGAATCCGCCAGTGTTTGTCCCACCCGAACCTGGAAGACCTCTGTTCTTGTATTTGACGGTGTTGGAAAATTCTTTTGGGTGCGTTCTCGGGCAACATGATGTGATCGGGAAGAAGGAACAAGCTATATACTACCTGAGCAAAAAATTCACAAGCTATGAAGCCAAGTACAACTTGTTGGAAAGAACTTGTTGCGCCTTGACTTGGGTTGCTCAGAAGCTCCGGCATTACTTGTTGGCTTACACCACCTACCTCATCACCAGGATGGATCTTTTGAAGTACATATTCCAAAAGCCAATGCCCATCGGGAGATTAGCAAAGTGGAAAATCTAGCTCATCGAGTTTGACATAGTCAATGTCACCCGCACGGTGATGAAAGCTCAAGCCTTGCAGATCACCTGGCTGAAAATCCTGTCGATGACAAATATCAACCTTTAAGTACTTACTTCCCGGACGAGGAAGTAAACTCAATCTAGGTAATCCCAGAAAACACCAACACTTGGAAAATGTTCATTGACGGAGCTGTAAATGCAAAAGGTGTTAGGATCGAGACAATTTTGATTTCGCCCATGGGACAACACTATCCAGCCACCGACCGTCTCCGTTTCTTCTGTACAAACAACACTGCTGAATATGAAGCTTGTATAATGGGCATGAACATGGCCATTGACATGGATGTGGAAGAGTTATTGATCATGGGAGATTTTGATTTGATCATCAAGCAAGCTTAGCGTGAGTGGGAAACTCGAGATGTTAAGATCCTTCCATACAGACAACATGTGGAAGATCTTAGCAAACGATTCAAAGCCGTCGAGTTCATATATATTCCTCGATGCCACAACGAGTTAGCCGATGCACTGGCCACCCTAGCTACAATGCTGCCATATTCGGGAAATGTCCACATTGACCCGTTGGAAATTCAAATCAAAGAAAGACATGGTTATTGTAACACGGTCGAAATAGAGCCCGATGTCCGACCATGGTATCATGATATCAAAAGATTCTCGAAAACAAAAGAATACCCGGAGCAGGCCAATGGGGATCAAAATAAAACCATCAGAAGACTCGCTAGCAGTTTCTTCTTAAGCGGAGAAGTGTTGTACAAAATGACTCCTGATCTGAATTTGTTAAGGTGCATGGATGCAAAAGAAGCTGAAAAGATTATGAACGAAGTACATTCAGGAGTATGCGGACCTCACATGAACGGGTATGTCCTCGCAAAGAAAATTCTGCGAGCAGGATATTACTGGATGACCATTGAAAAGGATTGTTTCAGTTTTGTCCGCAAATGCCATCAGTGTCAAATACATGGTGACCTGATTCATACACCACCCTCAGAATTTCATCCCATGTCAGCACCTTGGCCCTTCGTTGCCTGCGAAATGGATGTCATTGGGCCAATCGAGCCAAAAGCTTCAAATGGACACATATTTATTTTGGTTGCCATGGACTATTTCATAAAATGGGTCGAAGCAGTCACTTTCAAAGCCATCACTAAGAAAATAGTGGTGGACTTCGTGCATTCAAACATTATCTGTCGTTTCGGTATTCCAAAAACTATCATTACTGGTAACGCTGCAAATCTGAACAGCCACTTGATGAGGGAGGTATGTGAACAGTTTCAAATCACACACCGTAATTCCACCCCTTATCGGCCCAAAGTCAATGGTGTCGTCGAAGCAGCCAATAAGAATATCAAGAAAATCCTCAGAAAAATTATCCAAAGTTCCAGACAGTGGCATGCGAAGTTGCCTTTTGCATTATTGGGATATCGCACGATCGTGCGCACATCAGTTGAGGCTACGCCTTATCTATTGGTTTACGGCACTGAAGCCGTGATCCCTGCGGAAGTCGAAATTCCATCCCTTCGGATCATTGTCGAATCTGAATTGAGGATGATGAATGGGTCAAAACCCGGCTGGAACAGTTAATTCTGATTGATGAGAAAAGAATGGCCGCAGTTTGCCACGGGCAGTTGTACCAACAAAGAATGGCCCGCGCCTATAACAAGAAAGTACGGCCTAGGAACTTCGAAGTGGGGCAACTCGTCCTAAGACGTATCCTCCCGCACCATGAGTAAGCAAAAGGAAAATTCGCCCCGAATTGGAAAGGTCCATACATCATAAGGAAATTGCTACCAAAAGGAGCATTGTACTTGGGGGACATCGAAGGAAATGACCCCGAAACGGCTGTCAATGCAAATGCAGTCAAAAGGTATTATGTTTGACCTTTTCGTGATGTTGATACTCACAATCAAAATGACGAAGGCTTTCATTCACGCTACCCCAAACACTACCAGTTTTTCTAAACCTTTTGATCCGGTTACTCTTCCTTGATTACCCTCTTTGGAACTTGAAGTGTTGATAAAAAAAAAAGAGAAAAAGAAAAATTATGATGAAAAACAAAACAAAAATCAAAACAAAAATAAAATAAAAAACAAAATGTTTCTCTGAACTACATCTGACTTGATTCCGAAAGGATACGTAGGCAGCCTCTCCCTGGGGTTCATCACACCAAAATAAAAATCCACATTCCTCCAAGAGTTTAAGCAGGGGCAAGTGTTGAAATTTGACAATGACTCGCCTGAAAAGTTCCAAAGTTGTAATTCAGTACAAATCCCTTTTACCCCAAATCCTGTTCAAGTCCTTCCGATCGATCGACAAAGAAAGCCAAAATGGGAGGATACATCTATTTTGGATCTGATACAAGCAATGAGAGAAATTAAAACGAGAGAGTCTTATCAGTGAAAACCCACACGAGCACCATAAGACGATGGTAGAAAAAGAAATTAAAATGAGAGAGTCTCATCGGTGAAAACCCACACGGGCACCATAAGGCGACAGTGAGTAGAGAAATTAAAAATGAGAGAGTATTGTTAGTGAAAACTCGCAAAGAGCACTACAGGGCGATGGTGAGAAGAGAAATGAGAGAGGTTAGTCGGTGAAAACCCGAAAAGGGCACTACTAATCGAAAGGAAGATGATTGGTCACTGATATCGACATGGTATGGGGCAAGGTTTCTCAACCTCGAGGTAAAAGTCGTGAAGAATTTCTGAGAGTCAGATGGTTTATATAGATCAGGCATCCAGTCCAAGACGCATGTCATGTTCATTGAAGGCCGCATACACTCCATATAAGTCCTTCTTCTCTTTTCCCGAAAGGGATATTTCTTGTCAAAATTCATTGTCCCCGTTTCTTTGTTATCCTCTTTCAATCCCTTTCAGTTTGACTCTGTTTCTAAAGCAAGACAAAGATAGCAAAACTGATTTACAGGGTTCTCGTTTGACGCGAGCCAACATGCAAAGGGCATCGAGCCTCATCATGGGCATCGAGTCGATCCTGACTTGCCGCAACAGCCGATGCTTTAAATGAAAAACTCTTGAAAGAAGAAAATCAAATGGAAATGCCTATTAAAGGCAATTGAAGTGAAAGGTTGAGTCCCACGTGGCTAACCCTCTCAGCAAAGTTTGAAAAGCTGAAGTGCTCCAAAGGCTTTAAAGTTAAAGTTGGAGGAAAAATCAGAAATGAAAGGCCGATGAAGGCGAAATAAAGTTGGAGAAGGTTAAGTCCCACGAGACTAACCATTGCAGCAGAATTTAAGGGGGACCAAAACTTCCTCGATACTCTGGATATCCAAAAGAAAAGCGAGCGAAAGGCCTACAGAGGCAGAGTAAAGTCAGATGTTGGGTTCCACGTGACCGAGCACCATGTTAAAATCTGGAAAGCCAGGAAACCCGGGATTGGAGATGAAACCCAATCCCCAGTGAGCAAACAAGTGGTCGAGATCTTCGTCGCAAGAACGGATATCAAGTTGTTGAAAATCAAGGCCGCAAAACCAACCACCGTTTCAAACTAACAAATTGTTCTTTGTTTAAAGGAAACAGGTGTAACTCAAAGCAACTTTGCAAATGCAAGTGTAACCAAAAGAAAGGGCGCAAGAGATAGAAGTAGCTCTGCAGCAACAACTCCAAAAGGGAAGTTTTCTCTGAAATCCTCTCCCGCGTTTACTCAAAATAAAATGAAAAGAAAAGAAAAGAAGCAAAACAATATTGAAAACAGCCCAAACCTGAAGTGGTATAGGGTTTCCAAACACTAGCTGCCCCTTTTTCAACATAGGGTATACAATCTCTAGTTGATGATTTTTTCCAACGTAGGGTATACACTCCCTAGTTGATGCCGACATAGGGTATACAAACCCTAGTTGATGATTTCTTTCCCAACATAGGGTATACAATCCCTAGTTGATGATTTTTCTAGCGTAGGGTATACACTCCCTAGTTGATGCCGACATAAGGTATACAATCCCTAGTTGATGACTTCTTTTCCAACATAGGGTAAACAACCCCTAGTTGATGATTTATTTCCCAACATATGGTATACAATCCCTAGTTGATTTTTCCAACGTAGGGTATACACTCCCTAGTTGATGCCGACATAGGGTATACAATCCCTAGTTGATTTTTCCAACGTAGGGTATACACTCCCTAGTTGATGCCGACATAGGGTATACAACCCCTAGTTGATGATTTCTTTCCCAACATAGGGTATACAATCCCTAGTTGATGATTTTTCCAACGTAGGGTATACACTCTCTAGTTGATGCCGACATAGGGTATACAATCCCTAGTTGATTCCTTCTTTTCCAACATAAGGTATACAACCCCTAGTTGATGATTTCTTTCCCAACATAGAGTATACAATCCCTAGTTGATGATTTTTCCAATGTAGGGTATACACTCCCTAGTTGATGCCGACATAGGGTATACAATCCCTAGTTGATGATTTCTTTTCCAGCATAGGGTATACAATCCCTAGTTGATGATTTATTTTCCAACATTGGGTATATAATCCCTAGTTGATGATTTTTTCCAACGTAGGGTATACACTCCCTAGTCGATGCCGACATAGGGTATACAATCCCTAGTTGATGCGAACATAAGGTATACACTCCTTAGTTGATGATTTTTTGACATAGGGTATACATCCCTAGTTGATGCCAACATAGGGTATACAATCCCTAGTTGATTTTATTTTCCAACATAGGATATACACTCCCTAGTTGATGATTTTTCCAAACATAGGGTATACAATCCCTAGTTGATTTTATTTTCCAACATAGGTTATACACTCCCTAGTTGATGCCAACATAGGGTATACACTCCCTAGTTGATGATTTTCCAACATAGGGTTTTCACTCCCTAGTTGATTTTATTTTTAGACATAGGGTCTCCAATCCCTAGTGGATTTTATTCTGCAACATAAGGTCTCCAACCCCTAGTTGATCTTACTTTTAGACATAGGACATCCACTCCCTATTCTACAATAACTCTGGGTGCACTGTTCTCGGCTTTTCATTGCTTTCAATAATAAAGTAGTGCAGATTTCCTTACATTAACTCACGAAATTTTTCCTAGTGAAAAACTGGGGCAGAAAATTTCGTTCGTTTGTTTTTTTATTTTTGTGCAGATTAAATTTTAGGACATTGGACTCAAGACGACCAAAAGAAGAAGTCTCGATCCAGAATAATAAAACAAAAAGGGAAAAGAGAAGATTGAATCCAAAGTGCAGAAACAAGGAAGATATGGACTATTCAGGACGAGATTGAAGTCATCCGTTCAGTATATCCTGCCTTTAGCGAGGAACGATAAGACGAAACCAACACCTGCGACTAACAAGCATCAAGATCCAGGTCAGAGTCAGCAACAGATCAAGACTCCAGACCAAGTCTTAGATAGGAATCTTGTAACTAGCAGCTGATAGGTTTAATTAGTCGTTTTGTTACTTTGGTGTAATAAGGAGATCAACAGCAGTAACAACAGCAACCGCAGTGAAACCATAGTTACCCGGTAGTCCCAGCTACCAAAACTTCCAGAACTACACCGACCTGATTCTTTTATAGCCAAGGATATGTAGGCAATCTTCGAAGCATGGTTCGGTCAAACTTTTCAAAAATGCTTCACATGGAGTATTTGAACGGGTAAAAGTTGCTCGTAACTGCTCACTTTGTCTTTGCCCGAAAATCCTTCGTGTTTCCGAACAAAGAGGGGCAGCTGTGAGCACGTGATTTTTCACCCATCATACACTCCTACAGAATTCAACAAAATAAATTAAATTTATAAATGTTGTTGAATTTTAGTGTTATTTGTGAATTATTTTTGCATTGCATAATCATAGTTCGTTTTTAAAAAATTAGTAAATGCATCATTATCATCAAGGGGTTACAAAATTATTATTGATAATTAATTGAATTGATTAATAACAAAATATGATCATTTGACATAAGGTAGATTTGATGGTTAACTTCTAAATTTAATTATTTTTTCTAACAAAAGTGTGAAAATTTATTCTTTAAACTATATGAGTGTTAAATTAATTATTTTACTCTTAATTAAGTTATCAATTAATAATTAGACAAAAATAAGTTAGAATTAATCACTACATTTTGTTATTGGGTTTTAGTTTAATTATATTTAATGAATTAATTCAACATAGGCTCAAAATCGGACCTAGGCTAACTTGCCCAGGCCCAAAAATAACTCACCAGGTCTAGCCCAATAAAGCCCAAGCCGGTCAGTCCCTTTACACCACCAAACGACGTCGTTTGAGTTATGAAGGATCCCAACCATTGATCTTTTTTTATCTAACGGCTGGGAACTCCCCACCCATTTGATATTTAAGTGTTCAAACAACCCCCACCTACCCTCATTCACCCCAAAGACTAACACCCCACCCCTTACACCGTCTCTCTCGTCTGGTTATGTCTTCACCGGACTCCGTCGCTCCTCCACCATGCTCCGCCGGCTGGAAATCGCCACCGGCGGCGGAGCTCCACCAAATAGCCTCAAACTTCTACCCCATAGTCTTCTCCTCGTCCCCAACCACCTCCCGTCCTTAGTTTTCTCAAAAAGATACCCGATTGTGACTTATTTCAGATCTGAAATCCATAAAACCCTAATACCTTTTAAACTTCAAGTTTTCAACGGCTCTGTGACTTAGACTCACATGAGTCGATGGCTCGTAACAATAGCCGTCGATTCATACTAGTCGAAGTCACCTTTGAGTCCATCGGAATCCGGCCAAACTCCGGCAAGTCTCCGGAATCCGACCAAGTCCTATCACTGGTACCTTCCTCTTCCGTTTGTATCTTTCTTGTATTTTGACTTTGTGAAACCCTACTTGTACCACTGTCAGGAAGCCATGTTTAGTCTAAAGACATCTGTTAATTAGTTAAGTGTTTCGTTTATTTTTTCATTAAAATTTAATTACGAACGGTTAGCTTAATTGATCTGTGTCAAGGTCTCTCTTAACTGTTTTTGTTTCTCTAAGTGTTATTGTCCTTTTCGATTAATTGCTTCCTTGCATACTTGATTGTGTTAGAAACTAGGTTAGTCGACTAGTCGATTTAGGTAAATACTGATTTAGGTTTTTAATTCCATCCTGATTAGGTCAATCCTGATTTCATTAATTAATCAAGGATTTTTGACATTTTCTCTTAGTTCATTAATGGAAATCAGTGTACTTATTCTTTCCTTTTTCCTTGTTTCTTTCTCTGTTTTGTTAGGTAATTAGTTAGATTTTAATTACTGATTAGTTCCCTTAAAAATAGGATTACTTAAGTTAATTACATAATTAATTAGTTAATTGCATTTAGTAATCTAGCTAGGTTTAATTAGTTTAATTTGATTCTGTTTTTTTTTTGTGTTTGCTATTCTCATCTTAATAGGCCAATTTTGATATTTGAAAGGAATTAAAGGGGGGTGAACGGGTAATAAAAGAACTTAAAAGGTTGACAATAATTTGAAAATCTGAAAATTTGTTAGGAAACCTCTAGAAGAGACAGTTGTAGGAAATCTGTTACAAAAAGATTCCCCTTATCCCTTAATTTCAAGGATTGGCACATGGGGGAAATAGGAGGGGTTACTCCCTATATAAAGGGACACTCTCTCACAGAAAAAAGGGGGACAAAAAAATATACTCTGAAAAATACACTCTGAAATCGGCAGATCTACTCTCAAAAATAGGCTTTAAAACATGAAGTTTTCTCAAAAGATCTCTCAGATGAAAGAGAAAAATTTCTGAAATTCAAAAGATCTTTCATCTATACTGATTTTCGAACCAAAAAAAAAATCTCTGAAATCTCCTCACATCTTGGCAAGGAAATCTGGTTTTAGTCTCATTTGTATTTGGGTTTTATTATGGATTTCTGGGTTGAAAACTAAGGTTGCTATAGCTGTGTCTTGCTGTGCTAATACAGTGGATAGTTGTTGTCACGACCCCAAATCCTAACAGGTCGTGATGGCGCCTATCGTAGAACTAGGCTAGCAACCCATCACCTAATTACCCATCCGTTCTATTATAATGTTTCAATAATCAATAACAAGTGACAACAAAGCATAAAATAATTTCTTTAAGTATTTACGCCCCAATAATAATCTAATATTCTAATCAATCCTCCCAAGACTGGAGTCAATGATCATGAGCATCTAAGAAATAAAACTAACTCTGCTAATGTCTTAATCAATGTCTATGAAATAAATACTGATACTAATAAAGGAAGGGAAATGGAGAAGTTGCGGATGCTGGACAGTTACCTCGAAAACCCGAATAATGACGATGAATGAACTCAAATGGCTACTGCTCAGAACCAGTACCTGGATCTGCATAAAGAAGTACAGGGAGTAATGATGAGTACGCCAACTCAGTAGTAATGAAAATAAATCCCAGTTTGAGAAATACGAAAGACACAGCACAAAACTCCAATCCACAAAACAGTAAAACATCAAGTCTCCATAAAGTATACATCAAATACATAAGTTCGAAAACCAATTTCCAAAAATCCTTTGAAACAAGTATAATTTCAATATAGCTCAGTAAAATCAGTTTGAAAAAGAAGTATCACAGTCAAAAACTCAGTAAAATCATCATAAATCTGCTCATCGGGCCATAATCATTTCTCGTAACAATTTCCCTCAGCACCTCACCATCACTCAGTATCAGCCCATCGGGCAACCTCACAGTCACTCAGTATCAGCCCCGCGGGCATCACTCGCACTCAATAGGTCCCTGCGCTCACTGGGGGTGTGTACAGACTTCGGAGGGGCTCCTACAACCCAAGAGCTATAACAAGCCACATCATGGCATAAATCACTCACAATATTGGCCCGCAGCCTAACTCAGTCAGACACTCTCAACATGCCACTCGGGCCATCATTATACCGGGTTCTCGACCCAAAACAGTGTTTCATTTTCAAGAAATAATATCAAAATACCATGAGTGTCAAAACAATTATCAAGAAAAGACTGAGTGGAAATAATAATATATCAAGTGAGGAAAATAGTAAAAACAGCCCAAAAGGGGTAAACAGATCGGCACTAGGCCCCAAACATGGCTCACAACCCAAATTATATCAAAATATATCAATACTATTAAGCATAGACTTTAAAATCGCGTTCGCAACTCAATAGTTGCCTAAAAAGGAATATATTTCAAAATTTCCAACCTTTGCATTCCAAAATCCGTGAAAGGATGCAAAGTCCGGGGTTTCATACCCTTAGGACAGGATTTAAAGACATTACTTGCCTCAAACTAGCCTGAAAAGCTACTCTGCAACCCGCTTGCCTCTCGAATCAACTTCTGAGCGCTCCAAATCTATAAAGATTAGAATCTTTATCATCAAATTATGCTAAAGAAATAAATTCCAATCGAAAAGTACTAATTTTAGCATAAAACCCGAATTTAGCCAAAACCCGACCGACGGTCCCGCATCTCGGAACTCAGCAAATTTTATATCAAAATGTTCTTCATCATCTCACGAGTCCGTACATATAAAGAACGCTGAAATCGGAGTTCTTTTGACCCTTCAAATCGACCCCTAAAGGTCTCATAATCTAAAGTCCTAACTCCACCTTTTTCTACTGATTTTCTTGAATTTAACACTGATATTAAGGTCTTTAATCACCTACAATAGATTTAATGAGTCCAAAAAGCTTACCTCAATGATGCACCAACGTTCCCCTCTTCAAAATTCCTTAAAAACCTCGGAACCCGCACAACAATGGTGGAAAAGGGGTTAAAATTCGCAAAGTCTCCTTTTTATACTTTCTGTCCAGGCTTTACGCACTTGCGGCCTCAAATTCGCACCTGCGGTCAAATCTACCGCACATGTGACTTTTCATTAAACGGCCTAACTCTGCACCTGCGACTCACATTCCGCACCTGCGACTTTGCAGGTACGGCCCCCCTATCCGCATCTGCGACCTTTTCCCTGGCTGGCCAAATCTTGCACCTGCGGAGCCTTCTTCCGCTCCTGCGGGCCCGCACCTGCGATGACCCATCCGCAGGTGCGGTTACACCAGCACCAACAACTTCTACAGCAACACAAGCACTCCAAACTCCCCGTTAACCACTCAAAACCACCCCGAGCCCCTCGGGACCCCAAGCAAACATACCAACACCTCATATATAATCATTCAAACCTAGTTGCACCCTCGGAACACCCAAAATAACATCAAAACACCAAGATCACATCAAATTCAAGGCTATGAACTTTGAAATTTCTAAAATCCACCAACGATGCCGAAACTATTCAAAACAACTCCGATTGACCTGAAATTTTGCAGACATATCCTAAATGATATTATGAACTTGTTCTAACTATCGGAATTCCATTTCGACCTTGATAGCCTATTTTCCATTGCCGACCGGAAATTACCAAAACTAACTTTCGTCAATTCAAACCTAATTCTACACCGGTCCTCATAAAAATATTCCGAACACCCTCCTAAGTCCCAAATCACCTAACGAAGCTATCCGGGCAAAAAAATCCGTATTCCGAGGTCGTTTACCAATAAGTCAATTCTCAGTTGACTTTTCCAACTCTAAGGCTATTTTTTACATACTAAGTGACTAAACTCTCATTATAATTATTCCGATCCCGAGCCGACCAACTCTAACACATCAAGAACAGTTTAACCAAGCTATGACGAGGCAATAACAGTAAACGTTCGTACTCGAATGGGTCTAGAAAAGTACCTGGAGTCTCAAACAAGTGAAGATATTTGCTATGCATCTCTCGCTCGGTCTCTCAAGTAGCATCCTCTACTGGCTGACCTCTCCATTGTACTTTCACTGAAGCTATATTCTTAGACCTCAACTTCCTGACCTGACGATCCAAAATTGCTACTGGCTCTACTTCATATGACATATCACCCTCGAGCTGAACTGTGCTGAAGTCTAACACATGAGACGGGTCACCAACATACTTCCTGAGCATCGACACATGAAACACCGGATGAACACTCGATAGGCTGGGTGGCAAGGCAAGTCTATAAGCCACCTCTCCAACCTTTTGAAGTACCTCAAAAGGACCAATAAACCGTGGGATCAGCTTTCCTCTCTTTCCGAACCTCATAACACCCTTCATGGGTGATACTTTCAGCAGTACCTTATCACCTTCCATAAAAGACACATCCCGAACCTTCCGGTCCGCATAACTCTTCTGCCTAGACTGCGCCGTGCGAAGTCGCTCCTGAATCAACTTCACTTTCTCCAACGCATCCTGAATCAAATCTGTGCCCAATAACTTAGACTCACCAGGCTCGAACCAACCAACCAGAGATATACACCTCCTACCATATAAAGCCTCATACTAGACTGGTAGTTGTTATTATATGCAAACTCCGCTAGTGGTAGAAACTGATCCCATGAACCACCAAAATCAATCACACAAGCCCGTAACATATCCTCCAAAATCTGAATAGTCCTTTCCGACTGCCCGTTGAATAGTCCTTTCCGACTGCTCGTCGGTCTGAGGATGAAGCAGCGCTCAACTCTACATCAATACCCATACCTCTCTGTACGACCCTCCAAAACTGAGATGTGAACTGAGTGCCTCTGTCAGAAATAATAGAAACCGGAACTCCATCCAATCAGACAACCTCCTTAATGTAAATACCAGCTAATCGCTCTGAAGTATAAGAAGTACCAACAGGAATGAAGTGCGCGGACTTGGTCAATCTATCCACAATGACCCAAATAGCATTAAAACCCTTCGAAGTCCGTGGAAGCCCAACTACAAAGTCCATAGTAATCCGCTCCCCTTCCACTCCGGGATATCTAACCTTTGAAGTAATCCACCTGGTCTCTGTTGCTCATACTTGACTTGCTGGTAGTTGAGACACTGTGCTACATACTCAACAATATCTCTCTTCATCCGCCTCCACCAATACTGCTGTCTCAGATCCTGATACATCTTCGCGGCACCCGGATGAATGGAATACTGCGAGCTGTGAGCCTCTGCTAATATCAACTCTCGAATACCATCCACATTGGGCACACAAATACGACCATGCATCCTCATAGCACCGTCATCACCAAGAGTCACATCCCTGGAATCATCTCGACGGACCCTATACTGAAGTAATAACAAATGTGGATCATCATACTGCCGAGCTCTAATCTGATTATACAGAGAAGACCGGGAAGCCATGATAGCTAATACCCGCGGAGGGTCTGACAAATTCAATCTCACCAACTGACCCGCTAAAGCCTGAACATCAAGTGCTAAAGGTGGCTCTACGGCTGAAAAGTATGCTAGACTCCCCAAACTCTCGGCTCTGTGACTCAAGGCATCAGACACTACATTGGCCTTCCCCGGATGATACAAAATAGTGAGATCATAATCCTTGAGAAGCTCTAACCATCTCCTCTGACGCAAATTTAAGTCCTTCTACCTCAGCAGATACTGCAAGCTACGATGATTAGTGGAAATCTCACACTGTACCCCATTCAAGTAATGGCGCCAAATCTTTAAGGCATGGACAATGGCAGCTAACTCAAGATCGTACATTGGGTAATTCTTCTCGTGCACCTTCAACTGTCTAGACGTGTAGGCAACCACCCTACCGTCCTGCATCAATACCACTCCCAAGCCAACTCTAGAAGAATCACAATAGACTGTGTAAGAACCTGAACCAGTAGGCAAAACCAACATCGGAGCTGTGGTCAATGCTGACTTGAGCTTATGAAAGCTCTCCTCACACTCATCGGACCATCTGAATGGAGCACCCTTTTGGGTCAATCTGGTCAATGGTGAAGCAATAGAAGAGAATCCTTCCACAAAGCGATGGTAATATCCCGCCAGACCAAGGAAACTCCTAATCTCAGTAGCTGAGGACAGTCTGGGCCAACTCTGTACCACCTCAATCTTCTTTGGATCAACCTGAATACCCTCACTAGACACCACGTGCCCCAATAAAGCTACTGAACCAAGACAAAACTCATATTTGGAGAATTTTGCATAAAGCTCCTCCTCCCTCAACCTCTGTAACACAACCCTCAAGTGCTAAGCATGCTCTTCCTGCTACGGGAATAAACCAGGATGTCATCAATGAATATAATGACGAACGAATCCAGGTAAGGATGGAACACACTGTCCATCAATTGCATGAACGCGGCTGAGCATTGGTCAGCCCAAATGACATAACCAGAAACTCATAATGACCATATCTAGTCCTGAAAGCAGTCTTCGGAATGTCGGAATCCCGAATCTTCAACTGGTGATACTGTTTAACTAAAGAATTAGATCCTTTGACCAAAGCTATTTCTAGGATGAACACGGGTTACTGATAATCAAGGAAATAATACAGAGAAACGAGTAATAGACAATATTGCAGAAAGATAGAAAAGCAAAGTAGATTGTATTCGAAAATCAGATGTCCTTACAAGTTATATTTCCTTCCTTTATATAAGAGGTTTATTAATATAAAGTTTGGTTCTTGCAATAATTTCTCATTAATGACTAATTATTACATTAATGAGGCATTACCAAGGGCAACCATAACTGTTATGCATAGGTTACATAACGTCTGGGCTTTTTAATAGGGATTCCTGAATCTATCCGTAACTCTGTCAAGATTCACTCTAACCGTGTCCCTTCCTTGTCTCGATTAGAGCGAGATTCCCGTGGCTGATGAGCTCGAGGGTTTATTGAATCGTGTCTCTTGGTTCCGTACCTCTTCAAAGAATCACATCCAGCTGTCGCGTTTTCCTGTGTCCACATAACTGGCTGAGTTGTCAAGAGTTGGTTTATGTGTGAAACTCTTGTTTACCAATATAGATAGTCCCCCCACTTACCATATATTTATCGATTAATATTTGGTAAGTGGATACTCATTTATGGAGGAAATATTTTTCCGCCACTTTGCCTTGAAACATAGCATCTTTTTATGAACATAGGCGTCGTTTGTCACTTCCATTTAATGCTTATACCATGTGTCCTTCTCGGATTGGTTCTGCATTTACTCGGCACCTTTTAGAGCTTTTTGCGGCTGCGTCAGTCCCGAAGTGACACCTTTAGTTATGACTTTTCATCATTATTTTTTACGGTCGTCTTCAAGTATAAATACCCTTTTTCCTTTCTTTACTTCCACGAAACATTTTATAACTTGTTTCCTTTAATTGTAAAGAATTTTCCATTGCCTTTGTAAACATGTCTTCATCAAATAAGCCTAAAAGAATAATAGATGTGGAAAACTTAACACCTTCTTCTGCCCCGACTAGGAGTTGGAGGGGCAGTAGATTAAGGAGTTCAGGATCCACTCCTTCCAGAGGTTCTTCTTACTCTCATATAATTTCTCCTCCTTCCTCTAGGTATTTAGTTTCTCCTAGGGCTAAGTCTTCTCGTTCTTCATCTAGAGGTAAAGACGATCATCTTCGTGAACCTAAAGTTGATGAAATTATTCCCGCTAAATTTGTCTTTACTAGGGAAAACCCAGTTCTTGTAGACCAGTCTTCTTCTTTAGACAGTGTTGAGAGGTATTCAACCGTTATTACTGAGGGCTATATTTCCGTGGTTCGTAGGGATTGTTCTTGGAGGTCTGATTTCCCTGTTTATGTTCTGAATGGTAATCAAAGAATAACGTCTTATAAGATGAGTTATTCTTTTGTTTATACGTATCCTTTTACACTAGGGTTTAGACCTCCCATTGATCCAGTCATAATCGAGTTCTGTCGTTTCTTCGATATTTGTTTGGGACAAGTTGGTCCACTTGTGTGGAGAGTGGTCGCATGTCTTAGGAGTTTAGCTTCCTTAGCCTTAGTTTCTTTTACTTTCAACCATTTTATTCATATTTACTCTCCTGTCCTGTTTCGTCAAGGGGTTTTTACTCTGGCGGCTCGAAGTAAGAGAGTGTTGGTAACCCCTGATGATGACAACGACAGAGGTAAACGGTATGTTGCTGTTCCCACTGCTAGTTTAGTGGGTGAATAGAATCTTCCTTTCCCTGAGAAGTGGAATCGTGCACATAAGTACATTTTTGGTTCGCATTTTTTTTTCTTTGAGATGTTTTATTAACACCATATATATTTCTTCTTCTTCCAGCAATCATGGGTATTGTTGAGAATGTCTCCGGTATCCGTGACTGGGTAGAAAAGTTGTTGTCTATCGCTCCATTAGAAGAAAGGTCTTGGAAGTACTTCGTTGGGAAGTACGGTTGGCATGTAAAGACCACGGTAAGTGAAGTTTTTTTTTACTTCTTTTCTTGCTGGAGACTTCTTTTATTCTCGCTTAATCTTCCCCTTTTTGATAGGGTTTTCTACCTGTAGGGTGTCTGCTTCGTCTATTCCAAATATGTCTCTAGCCCAGCCCAAGAGATTATTGTTAGTTCGTCTTCCTCGAAGAGGAAAGTGGGTGAGTCCCGTTCTGAAGAAGAAGAAGAATAAGAAAAGGAGGGTGCTTTGGTGCACAGGTCACGAAGAAGGCAGGTGGTTTTGGACGACGAGTCTACACCCATGACTTTGCCTTCCGTGTCTGCAGTTAGACCCTTAACCTCTGAAAACGTTTCACAGTCCCCTGTTCATGATTTTGTTGAGTACTTGTTCCATGAAGGTTTTGATCTTGCTCCTGATGATGTTTCTTTAGCTACTGTTTTTCCTGACTCTTTAAGAGAAGATGTTTCATTGGTTCCTTGTGTTTCTTCCACTCCTTTAGATATTACGGTTTTTGCCGTATCTTCACATGCGGTTTTTTCAATTCTTCAATCTTCCGTGCCTGCTATTTTGCCCGTGACTTCTTCAGTTCCCCAACCCTCAGTGCCTGCTGCTGTCCCATCCGTGCCTACTTCCATGCCTTCCATTAGGTAAGTAGGGTCTTCCAGCAGGGAGATACGGAGGGTGATGATAGAGGTTCCAACTGAGGGAAGTCTTTTCAAGAAGACGGGTGAGCCCGAGGTATGGCTCAAACCTTTGATAGGTCCCACGGAGAAAACCAAGCTAGCTAGCCATGCAGCCCTTACTTGGGCCAATGAAGTGGTGCATACCTCCTTGAAGGTACGGTGCAATTCTATTTCCACATGTGCATTTTACCATGTCTAAATAATTTATCATATCTAATTGGTTTGCTTCTTGTAGATCAACCTTATTGGTATGGAGCTTATGAAGAGGATCTCGAATTCGGCTGAGGAAACAAGAGAATTGCAAGCTGATCTTGGTAATCTAAGGGCACAGTATGATAGCTTGAGAATTGATTTGCACACCTTAGAGGAGGAGAGGAATACCTTGAAAAGACAACTGAGGACTATGGCAACGGAACTGGCGATGGAGAAGGCTTCTTCAAACTAGGCTGATAAGGATAAGAGCATTCTGGAATCCTCATTTGCTGAACAATTGTCTCAAGCCTCGGAGGAGATCAGGAACTTGAAGGATTTGATAGGCCAGAAGGAGGTATATTTTGGCGAGCTCGTACGATCGATATCTCGGACCCAAGAAGAACTGCGTAATGCATTAAATAGTCCAAAGTTTGGAGGAGTCGATCGTACCTCTGAGGGCTGCCCATGAAGCTGCTGAAGCGGAGAAGGATGGGTTAAAAGCCAAGCTTCAAATTTGGGCAAAAGATTATAACGATCTTGAAGAATCGACTGTTGTTGGTGTAAGTTGGCGTATATGAATTCTCGCCTTGATACATTGACAAAGATGAGGCAAGAAGGTTTCGACCTCAGCGCTGCAGTAGTTAAAACCAAAGAGGCTATGGAGAAGACTCAACAAGGTCTTAATCTTTCTCCATCTGATGGTGAAACTTCTGCCGCTTGTGCCTGTTCTCCTCAAGTTGCTCCCGTTCCTCCTGTTAATGAAGAAGTCATCCCTCCTCTACAAGAAGATTAAAGTATTGGTTCTCCTTGTTTTTTTTATTGGATTGGTGGTTACCCCCAGATCCATCGGGGGTAAATTTGGATCTTTGAAGTCCCCAACTGACAACTTAGGGGCACAAAAATGTAATTATTATATGCGGGTAAATACTAGTTAGTACTTAGTTCTTACTTAGCCACTCTTTTTGATATGAATGCAATTTATGACTTTTTTGTTTCGAGCTTCTGTTTTGCTTTTAAGTCTTTTGCATGTCTTTCTTTTTGAGGTTTTTAGTTTTACCTCTAAACTTTCACATGAAAATGCTAAAATCACTCGAACCTTTTTATAGTAGGCACGATGTTTGTACAAAATATAAGCCTTTGTTTATGATAGGCTTTATTTATAAGATAGAGCCCTTTTTTTTATTGATGCTTAATGAAGAAGACGTCTCAACTTCTTAGTAATGCAATAGAGTGATAGGAATTTTTCACATGTTTAGAAATTCTTTAAGGGAAGTTATTTGTTTGAACTTCCACGACATTTTACACGTGTTTACGATTATCATCTAAGACTCATGTTGCAACTGTTTTTATTTAACAGATTTGATATACACTTGTATTTCGTAACTGTTTTTCATAGGTAACTATTTTTTCGAGTAAATACAAGGGAGCAACTGTTTTTCATTAGTAACAGTTATTATAAGAATTGAAGTTTTTACCCGCAACCATTTTTGTTGGAAACAGTTTTCTAATAAGTACGAGAGAAATGTGTTCTTATCCGTAACTGTTTTATTTGATAACAATTTTCTTAACAAATACAAGGATTTTGATCTTTCATCCATAATTTTTTTGTTTGATAACAGTTTTCCATATGAGTACAAAGATTTCGTAACTGTTTTAATCATAACAGTTTTTGAATGAGTATATTGATGATGATCTTTCCTAACTGTTTTTGTTACAACAATTTTGAATAAGTATAAAGATGTACATTTCTTCCTCGTGACTAATATTTTGCTTTTCAACCTGAACATGTTCGAAGGTTTTTTGCATTTTTTTCATTAGGCTTTGTATTTGGATGACTCTTTTGATCTTTTTCAATTCTGCTCGTATCACTTGTATTGTTGGGTAGATGTGTCTTCAGGCTCGAGCTTTTGACTTTCTGATAGTTTTCTTTGCTTCGTCTTATCCTTCCATACTGTATAGTCCCCTAAGTGTTTGAGCTTTGAAGAATGAGATCTCGAGCACTTGATTATTCCTTCCTTGTGGTCCTTTTCCTGAAAAGGAAAAATATTCCGGACTCGAAGGTATATAGTTTTTTAGATGATGACTGCTTAACCCTTTAAAACGTCCATCAGAAAGTGTAACCCTAGATCGGGAATTGTGTTATTTCCTCGCGTCTTTGCAGGTCTAATATCATCATCTGGTGATGGGTTAGCTTTATGCCTATTATCTAAAAAAGTTAGTAAAATATTAAATGTTCAAAATAAATCGAACGTGTGATACCTGACCGGGGGTACTTCTTTTCCTTAAAAGTAGTACTTCTTCAAGTGAATGGCATTCCAACTTGTTGGTAGGATTCTGCCGTCCATAGCTTCCAACTCGTAGGCGCCCTTCCCAGCTATGCCTCGGATTTTGTAGGGTCCTTCCCAGTTTGGATTTAGCTTTCCTGTGCCTGCTTTTTTCGTTGATTGAAAGACTTTTTTGAGGACGAAGTCCCCAATATTGAAGTACCTGAGATGAGCTTTACGGTTGTAATAACTCCCTATGATTTGTTTTTGAGTTTCCATCCGTATCAGTGCTGTTTCTCTCCGTGGTTCGAGCAGATCCAGATTGGTCCTCAATTCATCGTCGTTTGCTTCCTCCATGGATGTTGTGAACCTTATTCTTGGTTCGCCAATCTCCACAGGTATTAAGGCTTCTGAGCCATAGACAAGTGCGAACAGAGTTTCTCCCGTGGCTGTTTTTGAAGTTGTTCTGTATGCCCATAGTACTGCTGGTAACTCATCAGGCCAGTTTCCTTTGGCTTTATCCAGCCGCTTCTTTAGATTGTTGATGATGACCTTATTCGTTGACTTCAACTTGACCATTAGCCACGGGGTGGTATGGCATTGAAGTGATCCGTTTGATTTGCCAGCTTTCGAAGAATTCTGTGATTTGCGAGCCTATGAATTGTGGGCCATTATCGCACACGATCTCCTTTGGTATCCCAAAGCGACATATTATGTTTCGCCATAAGAAGCTTTTAACTTCCTTTTCTCGTACTTGTTTGAACGCTTCTGCCTCTACCCATTTTGTAAAATAGTCGGTCAGCATGAGCAAAAACCGTACCTGTCATTTAGTTGTGGGAAGAAGTCCTACTATGTCCATACCCCATTTCATGAAAGACCATGGGGATATTATTGGATGCAATAATTCAGCTAGTCGATGCATGTTATTGGCAAACCTTTGGCACCTGTTGCATTTGGATACGAAGTTTTCGGCCTCTTCTTCCATCTTAGGCCAATAGTATCCATCTTTGATTAGGGTTTTCACTAAGGATATCGCCCCTGAGTGATTTTCGCAGTGTCCTTCGTGGACTTCTTCATCACAAATTTCGTTTGGTTAGGTCCGAGGAATTTCTCTAGGGGCCCCCGAACATCTTGCGATATAATGAGTTGCGAATGAGGCAGTACCGTGCAGCTTTGCGGCGAAGTGCTTGAGCCATTTTCTTGTCTTCAGGTACAATTCCATTCTGCAAAAAAAAATTAGGACTTCGTTTCTCCAATCCCAGGTTAAATTATTAAAAGTTACCTCATTTCTATCCTGGTCGATAGCTGAATGGAATAAATGAACGACGATTGCATTGTCCTTGTTTGTTACTTCCGTGACTGCTGCGAGGTTAGCTAATACATCTACTTCATCATTTTCCTCTCTAGGTATCTGTACTACCTTCCATGTTTTGAATTGTCTCACGAGCTCTCGTGCCTTTTCCAAATATTGTAGCATTCGAGTCTCTCGAGCGGTGTAAGTCCCCTGCATTTGATTTACTACCAGTTGGGAATCGCTTTTGATCATGATTTGCTCGATTGAGAGTTCTCGTGCAAGTTCTAATCCTGCAATAACAGCTTCGTACTCTGCCTCATTGTTAGTTATAGGATAACATTTGACAGACTGCCGTGTTTTTTCACCCGTGGGTGATATTAAGACTATGCCTAAGCCGACACTTTTTATATTGGAAGAACCATCGGTAAATAGGGTCCATAGACCCGGATTAACACCGTTGAAGAGTTGTAACTCCCTATCCACTTCAGGGACAATTCTATTACTAAAGTCAGCGACAAAATCATCTAAGATCTGAGACTTGATTGCAGTCCTAGGCTGATATATTATTTCATGCTCACTTAATTCTATAGCCCACTTGGCTAATATTCCCGATAGTTATTGTTTATGCAATATGTTTCTTAATGGATACGAGGTCACAACTGTGATTGGATGACATTGAAAGTATGGCCTTAATTATCTGGATGCCATGATTAGAGCTAAGGCTAATTTTTCTAGATGTGGATATCTAGTTTCAGCATCTCGTAGTGTCTTGCTTACATAATAAATAGGAGATTGTTTACCTTTATTCTCCCTTACCAACACTGCACTTACAACAGTTTCTGAGACGGCAAGGTAGACGTACAACCTCTCCCCCTCCTTTGGCTTTGACAACAACAGAGGTTTTGATAGATAAGACTTAGGTATTCTTCAGTCCATTCGAACCGATTTTGCTTTTTAAGAACTGCAAAGAATTTAAAACTTTTCT
>MDKI01248202.1:0-29660 GCA_005239505.1 Nicotiana paniculata | reverse complement strand
GAAATTTCTTCAAAAATGCTGACTTCCACAATATACGCCGAAACACTCCCGGGTTATCCAAAGGCCGATACGGACATACGTCCAAGTCCAAAATCATCATACGAACCTGCAGGAACCTTAAAATCCCGATTCGGAGGTCGTTTACTCAAAATTCCAATCTTAGTCAATTTCTCCAACTTAAGGCTTCTGAAATGAGAATTGTCTTTCCAATTTGACTCCGAACTTCCCGAAATTTAACTCCGACCATGTCCACGATTCATAATAACTAAAATGGAGCTGCTCATGACTTCAAACCGCTGAACGACACGCTAGAGCTCAAAACGACCGGTCGGGTCGTTATATTCTCCCCCACTTAAATAGACGTTTGTCCTCGAACGTGCTAGGAATTGCTCTGGAGTTATCTGAAATCACTTCTTAACACCTCGAGCACCTGCCCGTGCTACTACAACCCAGTTGAGCACATTGTCCTGATCAAACTTGAAGACATCCTCATTTATCCATACAATCAGCTCAGAACCCAATTCGAATACCTGAAATTATCGGCCAGGCCTAGTTCTAATATATAAACACCGTATCACCCACCACACGATATACCAGAACACGCTTGCATACCTTTGCTGAATCAACACCATGCACCGCATAATTCATCATCTAGCCACCATGACATTCCCTGAACCTTATCAGCCAACGGACCCGATGCCCCCAACGCACCTTATGACATATATATATACATCCTGCTATAATGCCGGCGATACTACCACAACATAGGAGACATGTAGAATTTTCTGACCAGATGCAGAGTTAACCAAACATTGAATTTCTCCTTGTTGACTAAAATCATCACCTCATTTCTAACCAGATATTGGTAATTGCCCTGTAATATAATTCACACATTATCGCACCGATCCCAAATTTAATCTCGTCTCACCCAGTATGAACTGCCCAAACAACAAATCACCCCAAACATGACCAACAATATCACATGATACCACAACGCGCCAATAGTCCATAACTCGAATATGATACACAAAGAAATAACTCGGGAAAAGACTACTCAACTCACGCAACTTATTATGAACTCTTCTCGAAAAATAGAAAGTAAAACAAGAGAAAAATAATTATAGGAACCTTACTCATCATCACACTGCTACTGTGTGCAACCCGATCCAAATAACATACCCGTGGCGGCGTGCCACCCGATCCCATCATAAAATTCACATAAGGAAATATACACAGAGCTGAATTGCTCACTATCACAAAATACTGAATATCGATCATAAGCACGCTAAGTGCATAATACCATCATGGGGAGACTGATAGAGCCATACACTACGAAAACTCGAGCACAATTGAGGTGCGATACATATACTCTGAATCTCAAGAGCTCGCCTGCTCACATAACATCATCACTACGCGGAATCTCAACATAAAAGAAATTATCAAGCCGGATCACAACTCACACAGCACAATCACAACATTACATGAATTTGACGACGCCGGAACAACACCTGATATTCCAACACCTCTCCTTGAGGAGCGCTATACTGAAATGAACACATCTGACTCGCATGAAGCCCATAATCTTGTTTAAATCCATTCAGACACTTCAAGCCGATTCTGCTCGCAATGAACTATGCTGATAGCCTTACCTGGGTCCAAAATAACCTACTTCCTCTCATAACACGCAAGAACAACCATCATAGCCGGGGCAAACACCCCACAATCCACAACCAACTGAACTGAACGCCTTCCTGGCATAAATCCTCAAATAAGCAATATTGCACTTCCTTATACTCTGTCTAAATCATCAACCAATCAGGTGACTACATGTCACACTTGTACAATCTTCTCGTGGTTACGCTCCCATGACCTTCCACACCAGGTAACAAGTCTGCACATCCATAACACCGACCACACCAATACTGCAAACCCATCAAGAACCCATGACCAGGATACAAAGCCTTCTTCACCGAATATCGATCTCAAGTGACACTGAAGATAACACTAGCTTACTCTAAACTTCCAAATCACTTTTTCTTGCTCATCCGAGCTCATGACATCCTTGTTCACACCGAACCGCAATCTCGATTCTCACTCCCAGTCACACACTGTTTACTGCACCTAACATGCCAATATGAGATTGCGCAAGAATTCCATCACAACTCCTAAACCACTAATAGGGAAAACACCTCATCATATAGAAACCTCTTACTTACCTCCATTCAAGAGAACAATAACAACACCCAAGTGAATTCTCACAATCACCCAACATACAAATCCTTAAGTAGTGGTGTGAACCACCATAAATCTTCTGGGATCCGCCTACACCTGACATGCCATAGCACTCAAATGCTCCCACATGAAATCTATTACGGCGGCCGACAAGCCCCGCACATACCGGCCCGAACCACATGCATAATTTAATCACACTGACGAAACTGATCACTACCGTACATGTGCCATTTCAACCATGGCTAACCAATCCATCCTCTCTCTAATTATCCTTAATTGCCTCAGAAATAATAGTAATCCCATTCAACTCATAACTAACTCAATCCTCACTCATCCCGAGTGGCCTTGATCCACGGGACCATGCTGTCTCAATCTCACAACCCGTCTCATACCCCTCTTATAATATTCCTACACCCCGGAGTTTACTTCTCTCACTCTCCCAACACTATCCTGCATGCTGAAACATATCATAGAACACTCCAAACATCTTCCCTTTTCCTTAGAAATTGCACTGCAAAAGCTCGACTCTTAATCATACTGTTGCCTGAAACCATTAAATGCCGCCGCATTCTTAACTTTTGAATTCACTAGGACCGCTATTGAGTGTCACCCACTCTGACTGGCCCCGAATACAATCACTCCAAGGCTCTTATAGCACATAAACACCATTTTCAATGAAGCACGTGACTGAGTCACTATCCTACAGCTCGCCCATGCCTTAAGCATAAATTCTGAATCTCCCAAAACCTAACCCTGGTCCAATAGGACCAACTTGTGCACATATTTGTCAAATCCCATGCACAGTTACCATTCTACTCCTTTCCTTTAGTTGTACTAACTTGCCAATATGCAGACAATCCGCAACCCCATGAGAAGACCATCCTTCAACCCAACTGCAGGCGGTGGGACTCCCCCACTTAGCCCGAAGCTACTCCTTGCACCACTATAGACCCTACTGAGATCCTTTCTCCTTCGTTAGCATGATTTTGCTTATCCAATCAGTCCAATTCTTCCGAATTCCCCTGTCAGCATTCCCTAAATACTCAAATTCTCTAGCACCATTCACACATTCTGCCTCCTACCGAATAGCCACCAGAATCCCTCACAGAAACTTGCCAACCACACAACCGCAAATCTGCTCACAGGAGATAACCCACCTGTGGAAATCACCAATTGACACCTTCCAACGACGCTGAAATTCACACTCTCTACAACATCAATACTCCATCCTAAGCCTGCTCTCATTCACCAACTTTACCAGTCCGTCCGCTCCTCATGGACATCCACTAAATGCGCTACAACATCTTCAAATTCACCGCCCCACCGTGTCCTTCTTCATTCCTAACAACTCCTCCCCGTTGTATCCAACCTTCTGTCGAAATAACCCATATTCCAACTTAAGCTCGTAGGCCCAATCACTATCCACTAAAACTCTCAAACTTTCCCTAAAGATAGGCAGCTGTCTTACCACTAAACTTCCTGTGCTACGCTGCCACTCTCCCATTTTTTAAACTCATTCCTTTAGGCACTACCTGACCTCCTTTCAAGCCATTCATTGCCTTTACATGTGGGCAAGCATCCTACCATCACATGCACATCGCGCGATAACCAATTATAAGCATCATCACTACCTGAGCATAACCTTAAGGCTCTTAGAAACATAGCTACTGAGATGAAACAACATATTACTCCTCCCAGAACAACAACAATAGCCTCAAAGGAATCGAATCACACGACGAGGAATCAAGAAGGGAAGTAATCCTAACAGCCTTGTAGCTTCTCGAAGATAAGTACATACGTCTCCATACCGATCCGCAAGACTCTACTAGACTTGCTCATGACTCGTGAGACCTAAGGGAACCTAAAGCTCTGATACCACGTTGTCACGACCCAAAATCCATAAGGTCGTGATAGCGCCAGACACCACTGTCAGGCAAGCCAATCATTAAATGGTAAAGTTAATTTTCCTGTTTTAGCATTTTTTTTAAAATCGTTACCTTTCACTTTATTACATAATAACTGAATAAAATCTGTTAAGTAAATACGACAGTTTAATATTCCATTTTCATAAAATACATCCCAAACACATCCCAGAACCCGGTGACACAAGTACATGAGAAAATTTTAAGAATTTCACAAATACTACGAAGCTTGTCCAAAATACAAATTGGAAAAAGGATAAAAATGAAAATACAATACATAGAGAAAGACTCTGCCGACTTCGGGTCGTCTCTGAGTGATGCAGCTCGTCTAAGTCTCCAAGTCAGACATATTTCTATGAAGGTACCTGTGCAACAAAATGCACAACAAGTGTAGCATGAGTACAAAAACAACGTGTACTCAGTAAGTATCCCGCCTAACCTCGGAGAGGTAGTGACGAGAGGTCGAATTGACACTCACTAAGGTCCAACAAAATCCTTTAACAAGATATGATATCAGTAATAGGTATACGAGGATGATAAAAACAGTTACATTAAAGATAATTGTAACTCAAATAAATGCTGAAATTAAATAAACAATTACTACTTCTTTTTCCCCCAAATATCTTAAATAAATAGTTACTTCTTGATTTCCCCCCCCAAATATCTTAAATAAACAGTTACTTCTTCATTCCCCCCCCAAATATCTTAAATAAACAGATACTTCTTCATTCCCCCCCCCAAATATCTTAAATAAACAGTCCATGAAATCATTAACAATTTGGCATGCGCATACGGGATAAGGACAACCGGCCTGAGCCATCATAATAATCATATATGTGCACTACCGAGGGTCGAACAGACCGAACCATAATATGTCTTTCAATCTCGCTGTGGCGTACGGCCCGCTCCCATGGAGTGGGGGAAATAACATTCCGCTCGCAAAATGTAAATTGCAAAGCGGTCACATGCACACACAATATTAACCATAATGTATCTTTCAATCTCGCCGTGACGTACGGCCCACTCCCATGAGAGTGGGGGAAATAACACTCCGCTCGTGGGATGTAAATTGCGAAGCGGTCACACACAGTCATGCAAAATCAAATAGTCCACCCCGACTACATCGGGAAAGCATTTACTCATGCAAATGACAAATTTCTCTTTTAAAAGTCACAAAAATAGTATTTAAATCTTTTCTCAAAATTCATTTGCCAAGTTTAATAATATTCAATAATAAAACCTTATCGGGAATGCAATTATCCACGGAAGAAATCAATTCTCTTTCTAAATGATTAAGAAAGGTACACTCTAGCCTTCTTTGGAAATAAATTACCAAATTCAATAGTATTATCAGTCTAATATTATTGGCAGGATCACATGTACAACACGTAAGGCATGCTAGTGGGTCCAAGACTACCCGGGCATAAGCGTAATAGTAGCTACGCATGGACCCTCATCACTTCGTGCGTACGTATCCCCCACAAATAGTAACACCTATTTAATTAGTTCACCTAGGGAGACAATTCCCCCTCACAAAGTTAGAAAGGAGACTTACCTCACTCCGAAATTCCATAACCGGCTTCCAAGCCCTTCTGACGACTCCAATGGATGCACGACGCCCCACAACTATCCAAATAACGACAAGCCAATGAAAATATACTATAATATTTGTTAACAATTCAGATTATATAAACTCCCATCTCCGCTTAAGGAATTGACCAAAATGCCCTCGGGACAACGTGCCCGGATTCCGAAATTTCTCGAAGATGTACCCTACCCTTAGTCTTACTAACTCAAACAATCAATTTACCCTAAATTTCATGCTCAAATTCGTGGTAAAACTCCAATATACAAATTTCTAGGTTTTCTTCAAAATTCCCAATTTTCCATAATTTTTCATGTTCAATCCATGCATAAACCTTGTATTAATCTTAAAAACATGAAGAAATTACTTACCTAGTGATGCTTGATGGAAAACCCCTCTTGAAGCTCCTCAAAATCGCCCACATCAAATAAACAAATGAAGGAAATGGCTAACATTTCGCATTTAAACAAATCTGCCCAGGCCCCAATTTCCTCTTCGCGTTCGCGATGCCCTAAATGCGTTCTCAAAGGGAAACTTCCCTGACCCTCCGCGTTCACATGGACTCCTTCGTGTTCTCATAGGCCAAACGGCCCCCAGACCCCAGCTCTCCTTTCCTTCTGCGCGTTCGCGTGCAAGGACCCGCGTTCGCGCAGTTATCTCACACCAAGCTTCCGCGTTCGCACCCCCTTTCCTGCGTTCGTGAAATCCAAACCAGCAGCCCCAAGATTTTCCTCTTCACGATCGCAAACAAGGGACCGCGATCGCGAAGCACACCAGATACACCAGAAGACAGCAGCAGCAGCAAAACAGAGAAAAATGGTCCGAATTCACCCAGAAACACACACGAGGCCCCCAGGACCCCGTCCAATCACACGACTCAGTCCCATAACATCCCACAGACTTTCTTGAGGCCTCAAATCACATCAAACAACGCCGAAACCATGAATCGCACCTAAATCCAAACTTTATGAAGTTTGAAATTTCAAACTTCCACATCCGATGCCGAAACCTATCAAATCACGTCCGATTGACCCCAAATTTTGCACACAAGTCACATTCGACATTACGGACGTGCTCCAACTCCCAGAATCGCATTCCGACCCCGATATCAAAATTTCCACTTCCGGTCAGATTTCTCAAAAACTTTCAAATTTCTATCTTTAATCAAATGATTCGAAATGACCTACGGACATCCGAATTCACTTCCGCTCGCGCTCCCAACTCTAGAATCACCATACGAAGCTATTCCCAGGCTTGGAATCCCAAACGGACATCAATATCACTGAAATGTGCTTCAAGCCAAACTTAGGAAATTTCTTCAAAAATGCTGACTTCCACAATATACGCCGAAACGGTCCCGGGTTATCCAAAGCCCGATCCGGACATACTCCCAAGTCCAAAATCATCATACGAATCTGCAGGAACCTTCAAATCCTGATTCAGAGGTTGTTTACTCAAAATTCCAATCTTAGTCAGTTTCTCCACCTTAAGGCTTCTGAAATGAGAATTTTCTTTCCAATTTGACTCCGAACTTCTCGAAATTTAACTCCGACCATGCCCACGAGTCATAATACCTGAAATGGAGCTGCTCATGACTTTAAATCGCTGAATGATGCACTAGAGCTCAAAACGACCGGTCGGGTCATTATAGAATCATGAGCTACTACAAGGTAAGAGTGCCAAAATATAAAATAGACAACATAGCCTGAAATAATATAAATGCGACAGGAGGATAAAGAAGGAGAAATTGAGGCTGCGATCTCCAGCTGCTACCTCGAAAACTCCAGGAAACTCTGTCAACCAATCAACCACTGCTACCCGGCCTCGATGAACCTGGATCTGCACATAAGGTGTAGGGGGTAACGTGAGTACACCAACCTAGAAGTAACGAACCCAAACTACGGGATGAGAGGTAGTGACAGACTAAACCTCAATAATTGTAATGTAAACAGTACACACGATTTAGGCGTGTTCACAGTTTTAACAGATAATGAAAACAGAATATGACAGCTATGATAAGTAATCCAGGTATATCTCAGTACTCTACATGCCAATGTATCAACAGTGTGGAAATGCACCTAGTGCTCAATATTATCACATCGAAGTCCACTCAGTACTGTGCATGGATCTCGGGCCCAGGGATAATCCATTCCAGATAGTACATAAACACCGGTGATTGTAGTCACTCAGTACTGAGGAAAAAGGCCGATCCATGTCCAGGGACAATCCATCCCTCACATATCATTAACTTCGGACAAGATCCATGCCCAGAGATGATCCATCCCTCAATATCAATGCACTCATTGAGGGTGTAAAAGAGGCTCATATTGGCCCAAGCTCAAGCTAACGAAGGCATGATCAGAGTATCACTGTGGTGTGCAGTCCGATCTCATAACTGTCTCAATAACAGGCTCTCGGACTCACTCAGTCATTACTCTCCAGTCTCGCTCACATGGGCTCACAAATGCATGAATTAGTCCGAAACAATGATAAATATATAAGATCAACAATCTCCGAGACTGAGGCATGAAATGATATGCTATGACAAGACTGAGTATACAAAATCAAATAAACACATAAGGAAACAACAATATACCACCACTCGGGTCTCAGCATTTTCGGCATGAAGCCCTAGCATTTGACTTAGCATGATTTCTAGCATGTTCACATTAACCACATCAATAAAAGTGCGGATATCAATCCGAAATAGCTACTAGACGGTGCCATGGGATGATCCAGGCCACAATCACTCGGTGTACGCCCACACGCCTGTCACTTGGCATGTGTGTCACCTTAATTATAATCATATAGCATATAGTTCGGGGTTTCGAACCCTCAGAACCAAGTTTGGAAACGTTACTTACCTCAAAACCGGCTAAAATCCTAGCCCATAATACCTTTGCCTCTAGATTCGGCGTCCAATTTCTCCAAATCTAGCCAAAATCAGATTTATATCATTATTATATGCCAAGGAACGAAGCCTATTAGAAAATTATCAAAATTAAGCACAAGTCCCGAAATTGGTCAAACCCGACCCTCGGGTCCACGTCTCAGAATTAGATAAAAATTACATCACAAGAATCCTCATCCTTGCACGAGTCAATATATACCAAGAACATCAAAATCAAACCTCAAATGACCCCTCAAATCCCCAATTAAAGGTCTCCAATCACAAGCCCTAATTTCCCCATTTTTGTCACTAATTTCCATAATTCTCAGCCCCAATCAGTCAAATAATCACATATAAACGAGTTTTAATTCCAAAAGTATTACCTCCACGAAGAACCCTCGAATTTCCTCTTCAAAATCCTCCAAAAAGCTTCAAACCCGCATAAAAATGGTGGAAAAATGACCAAAATTTGCTAAGAGTTCTATTTATATGTTCTGCCCAGCGATGACCGCACCTGCGGACCCGGGTGCGCACCTACGCAAAATCACTTAAGGGTCTAAATTCGCACCTGCGACTCCGCAGGTGCGGCCCATCCTCCGCATCTGCGGTCCTTCTCCAGCCTAGCCAATTCCGCATCTGCGATCCCTCCTCTGCTTCTACGGACTCACACCTGCGGTCCCTTATCCGTAGGTGCAGAAAAACTGGAAGGCTTCACACCAGCAGTTCGAAAATGACAAAAACCGTGCCGATAACATCCGAACTCATCCCGACGCCCTCGGTACCTCAACCAAAAGTACCAAAAAGTCATAAATGATCACCATGACTTAGTCGAATCCTCGGAACAACCAAAATAACACTGAAACATCAAGTCAACCCATGATTCAAGCCCAAGGATTTCAATCTTTCCAAAAATCACCAACGATGCCGAAACTACCCATTCCGACCCCGATAGTTAATTTTTCACTGTCGATCGAAAATTGCCAAAAAACTCAATTTCGCCAATTCAAGCCTAATTCTACTCCGGACCTTTAAACCACATTCCGAACACACTCCTAAGTCCCAAATCACCTAACAAAGCTATCCGAGCCTTAAAATCCACATTCCGAGGTTGTTTACCTAATAGTCAACTTCCGATTGACTTTTCCAACAATAAGGCCAACTTAAGAGACTAAGTGTCTCATTTTTCACCACGACCGCTCTGAATTCAAACCAACCGACCCAACACATCATAAATAGGCTAAGCAACACATGACAAAGCATAAACAGGGAAATAGGGCTAATATCACGGAACGACCAGCCGGGTCGTTACATTATTCGTGGAAGAAAATATATTGTGGTAAATATAGTTCAATATTTAGCATGTTTGTCCTTGTGATTTATTTATTATAACTACGAAACATAAGCATACTGAAAATTATTTTCGCACAAATTTAAAAGAATATTCTTTAGTTTCGGAAGACGAAAGAATTCGAGGATAAACACATACATAAAAGCACATTGACCAGCATCATAAGTTTTGCAAGTATGAGTTATTGTCAAAACTTCTATATACCATATGTGTACTATTACATAAATTATTCAGCGAATCTAAGTTTTCAATAGCATGATGATCATAAACATATATGCAATGGAAGATCAATTTTAACTTAGTCTACTCTCTCTCTCTATATATATATATATATATATATATATATATATATATATATATATATGGTGACACTAACATACGTAAGAAATAATGAATTTTGAGAACAAACATGTACGGTAGAAGACCAATTGGTATTAAAGTATTTAAGTATTCTTCTTGGTAGTTATTGTTGGTATCATCTTCTGCTGAGTCAAAACTGAAAAATATTAGGGGTCGTTTAGAAGGAGGTATTAGAAAAATAAAATGCAAGCATTAGCTATATATATTACTAATACCTTGTTTGGTACATTTTTTTCAACCTATGTATAACTAACACTTGTATTAGTTACACATCATACTTGACATTATCCTATGTATAAGTAATGCATAGAAAATCATGGCATTAGTAATACCAAGGCTATTAATGCATGCATTAGCATGGTTAAAGACAAAATTATCCTTAAAGTCCCTTAAAGCTAGAGAATATGGAGAGCATTTTTGTAAACAACTATTTTTCTTAAAAATTATGCAATGCGTTATAATTTTAATACACCAAACCAAAACAGTAGATAAGAAATAATATATGCATAACTAATGCTTGCATTACTAACACTTGCATTACTAATCAATGCATTACTAATACACCTTATTCCGCACTATTCTTATATACCCTAGCAAACGACCCCTTGGTGTACAGAAATATTGCTAAAATATTAAACAATAGATGGAACTACTAATACACCTTATTCCGCACTATTCCCTCCAATATGATTCCTAATATATGATTCCTAACATGTAGTATTATGTCTCAATACTAATAAGATTACAAGATTAATGTTTAGAATTTCGATTATGTCTATTTTTTGTGAGTTATTATGTCTAATATTAAAAGTTTATTTTTGTAATCCAACATTTTATTCATGCTTTTATAATAATACTAGTATATATGAACGTGCGTTGCACGTTAAAATGACATGTGATCACCCCGCTCGCGGAATATAAATTGCGAAGCGGTCACACGTAAGCGTACACATTCAAACATTCCATCCCGTCTATATCGGGAAACAATTACCCAAGAAATGACAATTTCGCTTTTAATGGTCACAAGATATTTAAATCTTTTTCTAGAAATTCATTTGTCAAGTTCGATAAGGTTTAAACATTTTAAAATTTGCCAGCAAAGATACAAGTACGGAAAATACAACATGCTTTCGGGTCCTAGACTACCCGGACATAAGCATAATAGTAGCCACACACGGACTCCCGTCACTCCGTGAGAACATAGCCCCCACAAATAGTAGCACATATTTAATTAGTTCACCTATGGGGACAATTCCCCCTCACAAGACTAGAAAGGAGACTTACCTCGCTCCGAAGATTCACAACCGGCCTCCAAGCCCTTTCGACGACTCAAATTGATGCACAACGCCCCAAAACTATCCAAATAACGGGCAAACCAATGAAGATATATTCTAATACTTATAACAATTCAATTCATATAAATTCCTAATTCCGATCGGAAAGTTGACCAAATTGCTCTCGGGCCCACGTGCCTGGATTCCAAAATTTCTCGAAGATAAACTCTACCCATAGCCTTACTAACTAAAACATACAATTTACTCTAATTTCATGCTCAAATTCGTGGACAAAATCCAAGAATGCAAATTTTAGGTTTTCTTCAAAATTTCCAACTTTTTCCGCAATTTTCCATGTTCAAATCCATGTATAAACCTTGTATTTAACTCAGCATGAGTAGAAACAGCTTACCTTGACATAGATGACTAAAATCCCCACTAGAAGCTCTCCAAAAATCGCCCAACCAAGAGAAAAATGAAGAGAAATGGCAGAGACCTCGGTTATAAAAATAAACATTGCCCAGGATCGATTTCCGCACCTGCAACCTCCAACCTCGCACCTGCGCGCCCGCAGGTTCGCCCATACACCCGCACCTGCGGCTTCCTCCTCCCCACCCAGGATCCGCACCTGCGCTCCCTCTTCCGCATCTGCGCTTCCGCAGGTGCGGAAATAACCTCGCACCTTGTACCTGTACGTGCGACGCCAAACCTTGTACCTGCGATGCCAAAGCCGCACCTGCGGCCCTTGTTGCGCAGGTGCGGTCACACAAGATACCAGCAACCTTAGCTCTTCCTCAACTCCAAATTCGATCTGTTAACCACCCGGAATCCACCCGAGGCCCCCTGGACTCCGTCCAATCACACCAACTTGTTCCAAAACATAATGCGGACCTGCTCGAGGCCTCAAATCGCATCAAATAACATCGAAACAGTGCATCACAACTCAATTCAATCCTTATGAACTTTGAAATTTCCAACTTCTACATTCGATGCTGAAACCTATCAAATCACGTCCGATTGACCCCAAATTTTGCACACAAGTCACATTCAACATTACGGACCTGCTCCAACTTTCGGAATCGCATTCTGACCCTTATATCAAGATTTCCACTTCCGGTCGGATTTCTCAAAAACTTTCAAATTTCTATCTTTAGCCAATTGACTTCAAAATAACCTACGGACCTCCGAATTCACTTCCGATCGCGCTCCCAACTTCAGAATCACCATACGGAGCTATCCCCAGACTCGTAATCCCAAACGGACATCAATATCACTGAAATGCCCTTCAACCTAGATTTATGAAATTTCCTCTAAAATGCGAACTTCTACAATATGCCCCGAAACGCTCCCGGGTCATCCAAAACCCAATCCGAACATATGCCCAAATCCGAAATCATCATACGAACCTGCTGGAACCTTCAAATCCTGATTCCGAGGTCGTTTACTAAAAAATCCAGTCTGAGTCGATTCTTTCAACTTAAGGCTTCTGAAATGAGAATTTTCTTTCCAAATTGACTCAACTTCCCGAAATTCAATTCCAACCACACCTACGAGCCATAACACCTGAAATGAAGCTGCTCATGGCCTCAAACCGCTGAACGACGCATTGGAGATCAAAACGACCGGTCGGGTCGTTACATTCTCTCCCACTTAAACATACATTCGTCCTCCAACGTGCTAGGAACTGCTCCGGAGTTGTTTGAAACCACTGTTAAACAGATCGTGCACCTACTCGTTCTACCACCACTCAATTGAGTACACTTGCTTGAATAATTCTGAAGATATCCTCCTTTATTTAGGCAAATGGTCCTTAGAACCAGGTCCATAACATCCGAAATCCTCTGCCAGGCCTGTTTCCAACATATGAACACTCTATCAACTACCACACAATGTACCAAAACATGACTGCATACCTTTGCTGAATTAGCACCATACACCGCATAGTTCATCATCTAACCACAGTGACATTCCCTGAACCTTAATAGCCAAAATTTCACGAATCTGATGCTCCCGATGCACCCCAGGACATACGTATAGGTCCTGCTATAACACTTACAATACCACCACAACGGAGGAGATGTGCATAAATTTACAACCAACTGTAGAGTTAACCAATCGTTGAATCTCTCCTCTCGACTAAAATCATCACCTCATTACTAACCAAACAATGGTATTTGTCCTTTAATACACTTCACAAAATCTTATCACACTGATCTCTGGTCCAATAATCTCGTCTCACCCAGTATGAACTTCTGAGACAACAAATCACCCCAAACATGACCAACAGTCTCACATGATACCACAACGCGCCAATAGGCCATAACTCGAACATGATACATAAAGAAATGACTCAGGAAAAGACTACTCAGCTCATGCAACTTATTATGAACTCTCCTCAGAAAATAGAAAGCGAAACACAAGAAAATAGATATAGGGAATCGTACTCAACATCACATTGTTGCGGCGCGTAACCTGATCCAAATAACATGCCCGTGGAGGTGTGCCACCCGATCCAAATAACATAACCGTGGCGGCGTGCCACCCAATCCAAATAACATAACCGTGGCGGCGTGCCACCTGATTCAAATGACATAAAATTCACGTAAGAAGACACACACCGAGCTAAATTGCTCATTACCACAATATACTGAATATCGGTCACAAGCACGCTAAGTGCATAATACCATCCTAGGGAGACTGATAAATCCATATGCTTCAAAACTCAAGCACCATTGAGGTGCGATATATATAATCTGAATCTCAGGAGCTATCCTGCTCACATAACATCATCACTACGCAGAAATCTCAAAACACAAGGAATTATCAAGTCGTTCCACAACTCACACGGCACAACATAAATTACATGAGATGAACAAAGACAGAAAAATATCTGTTATTCTAATGCCTTTCCCTAAAACGCGCTATACCGAAATGAACACGCCTGACTCATACAGAGCCCATAATCATATTTAAATCCATCCACAAACATCGAGTCTACCTTGCTCGCACCGAACTAGGCTAATAGCTTTACCTGGGTCCCTATTAACCCACTTCCTCTCACAACATGCAAGAACAACCATCATAGCCGAGACAAACACCCCACAATCCACAACCGAATGAACCGAACCTCTTCCGGGCATAAATTCTCAAATAAGCAATATTACACTTCTTTATACTCAGTCCAAATCTTCAATCCATTAAGTGACTACATGTCACACTCATGCTATCATCCCATGGTCACGCTCCCACGACCCTCCACACAAGGTAGCAAGTCTTCACACCCACCACTGGCCACACTAATGTCGTAAAAATAAATCAAGAACCCATAACTAGGATGCAAAGCCTATTTTACCAAACACCGATCTCAGGTGACACTAAAGACAAAACCAACTTACTCTAAACATTCAAATCCCTTTTTCTTGCTCATCCGAGCTCATGACATCCTTGTCAACACCGAACCGCAACCTCGATCCTTACTTCCAGTTACATACTGCTTACCGCACATAACATGCCAATATGAGATAGCGCAAGAATTCCATCATGACTTCTGAACCACTAATAGGGTGAACACTTCATCACTTAGAAACCTTTTTCTTAACTCAATTCAATTCGTACTTACCGCAGGAATAATGATAACTCCAATCAACACATAGCAACTCAATTTGCACTCACCTTGAGTGACTCCATTCCACGAGACCATTTCGTTTCCAGACCCATGAACTGATTCATGCCCTCCTTGCACGCATATTCACATCTTTGACCGGTATACCCATTACGATAACCTTTCCATGAACCCGAAGTCATTTTCTCCTTCTTATGAACCCCAATGCTACTCTACACGCTGAATATACGTAGAACACTCCAACCATCTTCTCTTTCCCATAATTCTGCTGCAAAAGCTCGATTCTTAACCATACATTGGGCTTGAAATCCTTAGACACCACCTTCTAACCTTTGAATCCATTGGAACCATTGTTGAGAGTCACCCGCTCTGGCTTGGTCCCGAATATAATCAACTTTATGGCTTCGCTGGCACCTGAACACCCATCTTGATAAAGCACCCGACTGAATCCCTTCACTTGTAAATTACCTCTGTACTAAGCATAAATCCTGAATCTTTCCAAAGCCTAAACCTGATTCAATAAGGCTACCCTTGCACACCTTTATTAAATCCCATGCTCAATTATTATTCTACTCCTTTCTCTTTAGCTGCAATAACTTGCCAATACGCCGACAATCCGCAACCGCATGAGAAAATAATCCTGCAACCCAATCGCAGGTGGTAGGACTCTCCCACTTAGCCCGAAGCTGCTCCTTGCACCACTCTGGACCCCACCAAACTTCTTTCTCCACTGCTGACATGATCTTGCTCAACCAACCCGTCAAATCCTTCTAAATTCTCCTGTCAGCATTCCATGAATTCTCTAATTCTCTAGCATCACTCACATATTTAGCCTCCCTCTGAATAGCCACTAGAATTCCTTGCAGAAACTTGCCAACCACACGACCGCTAACTTGCTCACATGAGATAACCCTCCTGCGGAAATTACCAACTGACACCTTCCAATGACGCTGTACTGCACAATCTCTACGACACCAATACCCTATCCTACTCCCGTCCATCATTTATCAACTTTACCAGTCCGTCCGCTCCTCATGGACATCTACTAAATGCACGACAATATCTTCCAATTCACCGCTATATTGCATCCTTCTTCATCCTGAACAACTCCTCTCTGTTGTATCCAACCTTCCACTGAAATATCCAATATTTCAATTTAAGTCTGTGGACCCCATCATCATCCACTAAAATTCCCAAATCACTTCAAACTTCCCCTCAAGAGGTGTATCTATCTTACCACAGAGCTCATATGCGACGCTTCCACTCTCCCACTTTGGTTAAACTCACCCTTGCAAGCAACTACCTGACTTCCTTTTCTTACACCTCATTTTTTTATTTAGAAATTTAACCCTCACCTGACACTTCCCACGTGTCCTTCCTTATCCCTTGCTGCCCAGTCGTTGCCTTAGGCCAATAACTATCTTTGTAGCACTTAAACCAGCACATACCACAACTCCAAACCCTTCTGAAGATCATATTTCTTGAGCCGCTTTATTAGAAATACTTTTTCAATACTGAACCACCACACACCACGACCTCTGACAACCGCTTCTTCAATATTGCTTCACAACACTCTCACCCAATGCCACCGAAGGAACCATAGCACCGACGAACTCAACACCTTTTTTTCGATCAAAAATAGCGATGCCACATCACAGATGAATATTCCTTATTGCTTGAAAACACCAAGTCTTATTATTCTTTCAACCCAAATTGAGCATTCATAGTTCAATTGCCTTTCCTCCGCCGGAACTAAAATACTGAAATCTCGAAATCATGCTCTGAGAAAACCTCATTTCAAGTCATTACACATGGGCAAACTTCCTATCACCACGTCAATACCGTGCACTGACCAATCATAAGCACCATAACAACCTGAGCGTGGCTTCAGAGCCCTTAGAAACACAGCTACTGAGCTGAAACAACATATTATCCTTCCGTAGAGCGACAACAATAGCCCCAACTAGCTACGCATGGAAAAACATCACGCACCATATCTGTAGTACCATTACCATTCCTCAAATTCCTGATTCATAGCAAGCGCTTCGCGACGCGTAAGATTGAGTAAGACGGAACGTAGGCATAAGCCTCAAAGGAATCAAACCGCATGATGAGGAATCAAGAAAGGAAGTACTCCTAATAGCTCTGCAGCCTCTCGAAGATAAGTACAGACGTCTCCGTACCGATCCGCAAGACTCTACTAGACTTGCTCATGACTCGTGAGACCTAAGGAAACCTATTGTTCCGATACCACGTTGTCACGACCCAAAATCCATTAAGGTCGTGATGGCGCCGGACCCCACTGTCAGTCAAGCCAACACTTAATAAATAAAATCTTTATTTTAAAATTCTCGAAGTCATTCCTTTTTCATTTTTCTTAAATAATACTTAATAAATTTAAATAGTGAATAAATCCATAAGTATCCCAGAACCCGGTGTCACTAGTGCATGAGCAAATTCTCTAGGAATTATACATGTACTACAATACTTGTCCGGAATAAAAACTGGACAATGAATTTAAAATAAAATACAATACATCTGAGGAAGACTATGCCGGCTGCGATCGTCTCCGGATGGTGCATCTCGTCTAAGTCTCCAAGTTAGCCACATCACTGCGCCAAGCAGGGCCACTAGCTATGAATGTACCTATGCAATAAAAATGCACAACATGAGTACGAAAATAACGTGTACTCAGTAAGTATCCCGCCTAACCTCGAAGCGGTAGTGACGAGAGGTCGACTTTGACACTTACTAGAGGTCCAACAATATCAAGTGCACTAAAGAAATGAATTAATATAAAGCAATGTAATTACATAAGACATACAAGTATAGATTACGTGGTAAATTTTCCCTCTTTACAATTTACTCAACTCTCTACTGGCAAGTTCCCTCCGTAGTCGAAGCATATAAATAAATATAGTGGATTTCATCAAAGAGGCTATCATAATCCAAATCAGGGGAAAAACCCTTAGATGAACTGGCTTTTTGCCAAATATTTCGCACGATTCCATTTGGATGATGTATATTTATAGGAAATGCCGAGGCGAACGGCCCGATCCAACATAAAAGTAAACTGTGCACTGTCGAAGGGTCGAACGACGCGAACCATAGATGCATCTATTAACCTGCCATGGCGTACGGCCCGCTCCCATGAGAGTCTGGTACATAATTCCTGCAGAGGCGAACGGCCCGATCCATAAGAGTGTGGTACATAAATTCTTCTGAGGCGAAAGACCCGATCCCATAAGAGTGTGGTACATAAATCCTGCCGAGGCGAACATCCCGATACCATAAGAGTGATGGAAATGAATCACCCCGCTTGCAGAATATAAATTGCGAAGCGGTCACACGTAAGCGTACATATTCAAACAGTCCATCCCGTCTATATCGGGAAACAATTACCCATGAAATGACAATTTCGCTTTTAATGGTCACAAGATAGTATTTAAATCTTTTTCTAGAAATTCATTTGTCAAGTTCGATAAGGTTTAAACATTTTGAAATTCGTCAGCAAAGATACAAGTACGACAAATACAACATGCTTTCGGGTCCTAGACTACCCGAACATAAGCATAATAGTAGCCACGCACAGACTCTCGTCACTTCGTGCGTACGTATGCCCCACAAATAGTAGCACACATTCAATTATTTCACCTATGGGCACAATTCCCCCTCACAAGATTAGAAAGGAGACTTACCTCACTCCGAAGATTCACAACCGGCCTCCAAGCCCTTTCGGTGACTCAAATTGATGCACAACTCCCGAAAACTATCCAAATAACGGGAAAACCAATGAAAATATATTGTAATACTTATAACAATTCAATTCATATAAATTCCTAATTCCGATCGGAAAGTTGACCAAATTGCCCTCGGGCCCACGCGCCCAGATTCTGAAATTTCTCGAAGATAAACTCTACCCATAGTCTTACTAACTCAAATATACAATTTACTCTAATTTCATGCTCAAATTCGTGGTCAAAATCCAAGAATGCAAATTCTTGGTTTTCTTCAAAAATTTCAACTTTTTCCATAATTTTTCATGTTCAAATCCATGTATAAACCTTGTATTTAACTCGAATTGAGTAGAAACAACTTACCTTCATATAGATGACGAAAATACCCACTTGAAGCTCTCCAAAAATCGCCCAACAAAGAGAAAAATGAAGAGAAATGGCCAAGACCTCGGTTATAAAAATACACACTGCCCAGACTCGATTTCCGCACCTGCGGCCTCCAACCTCGCACCTGCGCGCCCGCAGGTGCGCCCATGCACCTGCGGCTTCCTCCTCCCCACCCAGGATCTGCACCTGCGCTCCCTCTTCCGCATCTGCGCTTTCGCAGGTGCAGAAATAACCTCGCACCTGCGCCCCTAGCCAAGCCAGCCTAACCTCGCACCTGCGACGCCAAAGCCGCACATGCGGCCCTTGTTGCGCAGGTGCGGTCGCACCAGATACCAGCATCCTTAGCTCTTCCTCAACTCCAAATTCGATCCGTTAACCACCCGGAATCCACTCGAGGCCCCCCGGACCCCGTCCAATCACATCAACCTGTTCCAAAACATAATGCGGACCTGCTCGAGGCCTCAAATCGCATCAAATAACATCGAAATAGTGGATCACAACTCAATTCAATCCTTATGAACTTTGAAATTTCCAACTTCTACATTCGATGTCGAAACCTATCAAGATTGACCTCCAATTTTTCACACAAGTCACATTCAACATTACGGACCTGCTCCAACTTTCAAAATCGCATTCCGACCCCGATATCAAGATTTCTACTTCCGGTCAGATTTCTAAAAAACCTTCAAATTTCTATCTTTAGCCAAATGACTTCAAAATAACCTACGGACCTCCGAATTCGCTTCCGATCGTGCTCCCAACTCCAGAATCACCATACAGAGCTTTTACTAGACTCGAAATCTCAAATGAACATCAATATCACTGAAATGCACTTCAACCCATATTTATGAAATTTCCTCTAAAATGTGTCCTTCTTCAATGTGCGCCGAAACGCTCCCAGGTCATTCAAAACCCGATCCGAACATACTCCCAAATCTAAAATCATCAAACGAACCTGCTGGAACCTTCAAATCCTGATTCCGAGGTCGTTTACTCAAACGTCCAATCTTAGTCGATTTTTCCAACTTAAGGCTTCTGAAATGAGAATTTTCTTTCCAAATTGAATCTAAACTTCCCGAAATTCAAATTTCGACCACACCTAGAAGTCATAACACCTGATATGAAGTTGCTTATGGCCTCAAACCGCTGAACGATGCGCTAGAACTCAAAACGACCAGTCGGATCGTTACAAGAGGAGGAGGAGGAGGAGGAGGAGGAGGAGAAGAAGAAGAAGAAGAAGAAGAAGAAGAAGAAGAAGAAGAAGAAGAAGAAGAAGAAGAAGAAGAAGAAGAAGAAGAAGAAGAAGAAGAAGAAGAAGAAGAGGAGGAGGAGGAGGAGGAAAGCAAGAAAGGAAGAGAGAAGAAAAGGAGTGAGATAAATGATTTTACATGAACTTAAAATAAAAGGACATCATCAAAACTTATAAAAATGATCAATTTTGTCATGTTAGTAAGATAATTATGTATTATAGTTTAAACGTATTTAATGTGTTGGTATATTAACGAACATTTGTTTGTTGACAATAATTTTTTGTGTATATTTCCTCCAAATGCTTTGGTTGCTCTGCCTTAACCAGAATCCTTATTGTCGATCTTGATATCTTTCTTGAAAGTGCAACATACGGTCGTTTGTGAAAGAAAATATATTGCGGTAAATACAATCAAATATTTAGGGTGTTTATCCTTGTGCTTTAATTTATTTATCATATTTTCAAACATAAACATACTAAAAATTATTTTCACACAAATTTAAAAGGATATTCCTTAGTTTCGAAAGACGAAAGTTGGATTTAGGGATAAAGAATATACTTAGAAGCATATTGACCAGTATAATTTTTGCATGTATGACATTATTTTTTAAAACTTTTATGTACCATCTGTGTGCTACTACATAAGATATTTGGCGTATCTAAATTTTTCAGTAGCATGTCAGGCATATTTTTCTTCAAAATCAACCAACATACAATGTAAAATCAATTTTAACTTAGTCTATTATATATACAGTTACACTAACATACGCAAAAAATAATAAACTTGACAACAAACATGTATGGTAGAAGGCCATTTGGTATTAGAGTATTTAAGTATTTTTCTTGGTAGTAATGATTGGTATCATTTTCTGCTGAGTCAAAAACAGAAAAATATTTTATTTTTACAATAACATTTTGTAATCAACTTTTTATTCAGTTGATCAACATATTCATTGTTTTGCTAGCTAAGATATCTTTTTACTTCTATCATGCAATTTGCACAAATTGCTATTAATCTAATAATAAAAATAATTCTCTTATTAAATGACTACTATTACCATTGGGATTGATAACCAAGTATCAATAAGAACCAAATCATCTTTTATTGGACGCTCTTCTTCATTTTCGATACGAAGCAAAAAGACGCTGAATATTTGATCTGTTCTACTTTATAGATCTTGTCAGTTGAATCTTTTTCATTTGAGGCCGGAAGTATAACTTTTGTAAGCTAGCTTATTTGTCTCTACTTTTGTTGATTTTGGAACTACTGGTAATACTTGACATAAAATACCTCCCAAACTATTAATTTTTCGCCAAACGGTTCATTAATATCCGATATATTTCTAGGACTTCGAAAAATTATTTCGATCATTTGACACTTAGCCATATGTAATTCATCCCATATTATCAATTTTTATTTCCCTATAAATTTAGCACCATTGCTCTGCTTTGATATATTTGTGATTGTTATTAAGTTATTTGAAGAAGTATATCAAATCTAAAGTAGGTGACCTCACAATAAAATCGTTGTTGGTATACCACTTGCTATTATTACTAACATTACCATGCCCTTGATATGATATTTGCAAGTAATGCATGACATAGAAATATTATTTCGATTCCGCTGGAGGCATCTACTAAGAATAATCATGTTATAGCATAATCGATCAGGGGCCCAGCTAACGCGTGAAACACTCCGCCTGGGGAGTACGGCCGCAAGCTCTTTATAATATAGTCTTGAAAATTGTTCTTGTTTAGGATTTAACTTTGATGGTGCTTCCTCAGACGCTTGATAGCATTTTGATTCTTAATAATATATTAATATTTTTATTTTGTGTTCTAACACTCTTTTTATGTAATAAATTTATGTACCCTAAGATTCTTTTTAACTTGAATAAGAATTTTACTCACATGATGAATTTAAAAAATAATTGAATTGGATTATCTTGCCAAATAATTAATTAAAGGATGTAATTATTTGGTTTAACATAAAAATATAATTTATTCTATATTGATTCAGATCTTAATATTAATTCGTCTCTTATTTTGAATATTTAATCTTAATTATAATTTTATCCACCATAAATTTTATTTTTCAAAGTGTAAAAGATTGATATGACATTTCACTTTTAGATCTTTATATCTGTAGAATCATTAGTGATATTGACTCTTACAAACCATTTTTTCTCTTTCTCACATATTTATATTCTTAAATATTTTTCTAATTGTTATTTAATAATTGGGTATTTTTTAATATTACATGAAAAATTGATTTAAAGAATATTACTTGAGTAAAAAAATAGTTCAAATATAATATAAATATATATTATCGTGGGGATATTTTTTTTCCCCTCAATTTCAACTCTCTATGCAGTTTATTTAATATTAATTTTATTTTTTCTTGGTATTGGATATTATGGAGTGGTAATGTATTTCCAATATGGAGGATATGAAATTGATTTTATTAAAATCTTTCTACATATTTTTAATAAGAATTTAATAGATGAAATTTTATTATTTTTAAAATCTTAAATATTAAGAATTAGCATAGAAGATATTGTAGTAAAAAAAAAGTTATTGCAGTTATGTCCTTTACCTATGAGTTTTTCCGTTAATATTTTAGGACTATTTTGGTATATTAATATTGTATTTATGCTTTTATAATAATATAAGCTCTCCTTTTTATAAATAAATTTGAACAATATTATATATTTTCAAATTAAATTTATAATAATATAATATTAAACATAATAACTCACAATAAAGAATATAACCGGAATACTATTCATTAGCCATTTAATCTTTTAGGACATATTTCTTAAAACCCTACACGTTAGGCCATATGTAATCCTATTGGAAATCACTTTTCGAACGCAAGCGTTCATTTCGAACCATATATGCCTATAATCTTAGTTATATTTGGACTACAACGATGAGAAGTGGTAGAGTACAAAAGTATTGCTAAAAAATTGAATTTATCTCTTTTGTAAAAGTGTTTCGGTTGTTTAGAGTCCTTAGGACTTCGAAATCATTAAAAATATTGTCCACTTGGTTAACTTAATATTAATATATTTATGTATCCTAAAAGTAATAGGATTACATGACTAAAGATATTTACTTGTTCAATTTTATATGAATTAGACAGTCCGAAAGTAATTATATGTGATGACCCAAAAAGTCATCTCTCATTTTATAAAGTCAAAATCGTGTTCCGAGGCCTTAAAAACTTTCTTTTATCTCACATCGTTTTGCATGCGCAACCTGGACGTATATCCGGGAAGCTTCTATGTGAAAAACTGAGAAAAATGCTAAATTGGCCTTTAATATTGAATTTAAGTTGACTTCAGTCAACATTTTGGATAAACGGACCTGGACCCGTGATTAGACGGTCCCGGAGGGTCCGTGGGAAAATATGGGACTTGGGCGTATACCCGGAATTGAATTCCGAGGTCCCAAGCCCGGGAATGAATTTTTGAAAGAAATTATTTTACTGAAAAATATAAGAGTTTTTGAAATTTTGGTTATATTTGAAATATTGCGTATCGGGCCCATATTTTGGTTCCGGAGCCCGGTATAGGTTCAATATGATATTTGAGTTGTGTCTGTAAAATTTGGTAAGAAAGGGAGGTCATTTGACGTGAACCCGTAGTTGTGAAATTTGAAACTTTGAAAGTTTTTGACATTTTCTTTGATTTTAATGCTAAACTCGTTGTTTAAGATGTCATTTTGGCAATTTGATCGCACGAGTAAGTCCGTAGGATATTTTTGAGGTTGTGTACATGTTTGGTTTGGAGCCCCGAGGGCTCGGGTGAGTTTCGGGTAGGTTCCGGGGTGTTTAGAGTTGGAGAATAACTGTTGCTGCACCAGTTCTGGTGTGCCCGCACCTGCGAGCCTTGGGCTGCATGTGCGGACCCTCAGCCGCAGGTGCGGTCCAGCCCCAGTCAGCCCCTTTCTGTAGGTGCGATAAAAACTCCGCAGATGCGAATGCACCTCCGCAGGTGCGGCCCCTAGTGGCCTTGCCCATTTCCACAGGTGCGACCGTTTTTCCGCACCTGCACAAACGCAGGTGCGACCCAGGCACCGCAGGTGCGAAGGTCGGGCAGTATGTTTAAGTTAGAGCTTCGATTTAATTTTCACTTCTTCACAAAAATAGGAGACCAAGAGCGATTTTCTCACGAGAGTTTCTTTCCAAATCATAGGCAAGTGACCACTAACTAGTTTCCTTCAATTTCCTAATGATTTTCATAAACTTTTATCAAGAATTCTAGGGTTTTAATGGTAGAAAATTGGGGATTTGGGTAGAGTTAGGTTTTTTTTTGAATAATTGGTATTTAGACCTCGTTTTGAGGTCGGATTTCGAAACTAATTACATATTCGGGCTCGTGGGTGAATGGGTGATCGGGTTTTGGTCCGAACCTCGTGTTTTGACCAAGCGAGCCCGGGGTAGATTTTTGACTTTTTGGGAAGAATGATGTAAAACCCACAATTAAGCATTGGGATGGAATTGTTTGGCATTTATTGATGTTATTGAGTTGAATATGTCTAGATACAAGTGAATTGGAGTCAAATTCAAAAGGGAAAGCGGTAATCAAGGCTTGAGTTTGGTCGTGGAATTTGAAGTAAGTGTTTGGCTTAACCTTAGCTTGAGGGAATAGGTGTTGTGTCCTAATCGCTATGTGCAACTATCATGTTCAACGTATATGTGAGGTGAAGAGTACCTATACGTTGGTGTCAAGCATGCCCGTGAGTCGAATATTGTGATTTATATGATTTTTCGTAAGTAATATTTGAGTTTCACTTTATAGTTATCCATTTTGGCGGAAGTTCCTTAATATTGAATAGTGTTGAGTATTAGTTTCAGTTGAATATTTTATGTGAAGTTATGTACTAAGTGAGATTGGATATAGATGTTTCCCCTTGCCGGGCTGGTATTAATTCCACTGTTGACTCCCTTGCCGGGACGTTATGGTTTATTTCTGTTTACTCCGTTATTTTCCCTGTTGGATTGATGTCATTTGATGTGTTTGGGTGAGGAAGAGTGTACAAGCACGAAGGGTTATGTCGTGCGTGAGACTGAGTGACTGTTAATGCACGAAGGGTGATGCCGTGTGTGAGACTGAGTGAATGTTAATGCACGAAGGGTGATGCCGTGCCGATATTGTGATTTTAAAAGCATGAAAGGTGATGCCGTGCCATGATATGAGAGATAATGCACGAAGGATAATGCCGTGCCATGATATTATGAGGTAAAAGAACGAAGGGTGACGCCGTATCGAATATATTAATTATGACGGTGCGGACGAGAGTAAAAGCACGAAGGGTGATGTTGTGCACTTGTTTTCGTATTACTATTCTGTTGCTTAAATTTATATCTAAATTGTATCTTACCTCGTTATTTCCATTATTTGATATTTCCTCCCCTCAGCATGTTCCCCTTTTTCCTTTAGGCTTAACTGCTTATTTTCTCGTTGTATTATTTTTCTCCATATGCAATTAAACTGCACAGGTCGACTTTGGTTATCGTGTCCTAGCCTCGTCACTACTTTTCCAAGGTTAGGCTCGATACTTACTCAGTACATGGCGTCGGTTGTACTGATGCTACACTCTGCACTTTCGTCCAGATCCCTGTGTAGGACCCTACGGACCATAGATTGAGGTTGCTGCCTTAAGTCCAGTGGAGACCCCGAGGTAGTCCTGCAGGCGTCCGCAGGCCTTGGCGTCCCTTCCTACTTCTTTTGTATTTTGTTCTAGTTATTCAGAAACAGATGTGCTTGTTTCATTCAAACCGTTATATGTATTATTCGTAGACAGTCTGTGAGTTTGTGACTCCAAAATTCTGGGATTGGTTTTTGGTGAAATTTCGGAAAGGCATTAAATTGAGCTTATATACCTTGCTTCATTATGTACTTTTATTTATGTTAAGTGTTGTATTTCGCATATTATTATATAATGATAAAGGAATAAGGTAAATTAGATATTCACGTTGGCTTGCCTAGCGGGTTCAACGTTAGGCGCCATCACGGTCCCGACGGTGGGAAATTCGGGTCGTGACAAGTTGGTATCAGAGAACTAGGTTGCTTAGGTCTCACAAATTCACAGACAAGCTTAGTAGAAACTGAGGGATCGATATGGAGACATTTGTGCTTATCCCCCAAAGGCTGCAGAGTTTAGGAATAACTTCACATCTATTCTTCTCTGTCGTGCGATTTGAATTCTAAATGCTAACCTCCAGTTGCAGCTCCTACGAGGGGCCGAGGACGAGGCCGAGGCCGTGCTATAGGCCGAGTCAGGGGCAGAGCTCAGCTTAGAGCAGCCGCCCCAGTGGTGGAGCCTCAAGTAGAGTTTGCTGATGAGGTTCCTGCCCAGACAGTCTCGGTTGGGTCAACTCAGGTTCCCGAGGGGTTCATTGCCACCCTAGTACTCCAGGATGCTCTGGTCTGTCTAGTGGGCCTCATGGAGAGCGTCGATCAGGAAGGTTTGCTTCCTGCAGCACCATCGTCTCTCAGGCTGGGGGAGGAGCCTAGACTCCCGTTACTCGTACTCCGGAGCAGTTGGCTCCTCAGTTTCAGACTCCAGTAGCTCAGCCAGCTGGGGTAGTTCAACCGGGTATTATGGCTCAGACCGATGATGGAGAAGCTATGTCTGCTGATGCTTTGTGGAGGTTGGACAGGTTCACCAAGCTTTTCACTACTACTTATAGCGGTGCATCTTCAGAGGATCCCCATGACTATTTGGATAGGTGCCATGAGGTTCTACAGAACATTGGGATAGTGGAGACCAATGGGGTCGACTTTGCTACCTTTCGTCTGTCAGGTCCCGCCAAGACCGTCACTCAGTACGAGACCAGATTTATTACCTTGGCCCGACATGTTATTATGATACTTCCCACCGAGCGAGAGAGGGTGAGGAGATTTATTGAGGGACTAGCTCAGTCGATCATATTGCAGATGGCCACGGAGACAGGGAGTGAGATTTCTTTCCAGGATGCAGCCAATGTGGCCAGACGAGTTGAGATGGTTCTGTTGCAAGGGGGTGGTCAGGGGTCTAACAAGAGACCCCGTCATCTTGGCAGGTTCATTAGCGCCTCATCTGGAGGCAGGGATTCTTTTGGTAGGGGCCATCCTCCTAGGCCGTTTCATTCGGCACTTCAGGTTTCTCGCAGTGCTCCAGGTGGTCGTGGTTCTCATATGTAGTATTCTGATCAGTTGCCCTATAGTGCACCATCAGGTCCTATCAGTGCACTGCCGATTCAGGGTTTTCAGGGTGGTTACTCAAGTCGTCAGGGCCAGTTTTAGGGTCAGCAGCCTCAGCAGCCGAGGGCTTGTTATACTTGTGGTGATCATAGGCGCATTGCTAGATTTTGCCCTCGATCCTGGAGCAGTTCTCAGCACTAGGTTTCTCATGCCATGGTTCCAGTACTAGGTGTTCCACCACCCGCTCAGCCAGCTAGAGGTGGGGGTCGAGGTGTTAGAGGTGGAGGTCAGTACGTCAGAGGTGGAAGCCAGGCCGCTAGAGGTAGAGGTAATCCAGTAGGAGGCCGTCTCAGGGATGTAGTTCAGACTGGTGGGGCCCAGCCTCGATGTTATGCTATTCCATCCAGACCTGAGGCTGAGCCCTCCGACGCAGCTATCAAAGGTATGGTTATCAGTTTGCAGCAGGGATGCTTCAGTTTTATTTGATCCAGGGTCCATATATTCTTATGTGTCATCTTATTTTGCTTCTTATTTGGTTATACCTCGTGATTCTCTGAGTACTCCTGTATATGTGTCTACATCGGTGGGAGATTCTATTGCAGTTGATCGTGTCTACCGTTCATGTGTAGTGGTTATTGGTGGTCTTGAGACCAGTGTAGATCTTCTGCTTCTGGATATGGTAGATTTTGATGTTATTTTGGGGATGGATTGGTTTTGCCTTATCATGCCATACTGGACTGTCATGCCAAGATCGTGACATTAGCATTGTCGAGGTTGCCTCGGAGTGGAGGGGGACTCCTAGTCATTCTTCCAGCAGGATTATCTCATATGTGAAGGCTCGGCGCATGGCCGAGAAGGGGTGTTTGGTCTATTTGGCTCATGTTCGCGATTCTAGTGCCGAGGTTCCTTCTATGGAGTATGTGCCCATAGTCCGTGAGTTTCCAGAGGTGTTCCCTGCAGACCTGCCGGGTATGCCACCCGACAGGGATATTGGCTTTTGCATTAATTTTGTCACGACCCGAAATCTATTAAGGCCGTGATGGCGCCGTACACCACCGTCAGGCAAGCCAATCTTTAATTAGTTGATATAATTTCCTATTTTTAATATTTTTTTCGAAAATTGTTACCTTTCACTTACAAGTCATAAAAACGAATAAAAATTTATCAAAATAATACGACTGGTAACTATTCCATTTATTCAGTTAAATCCCAAACACATCCCAGAACCCGGTGACACAAGCACATGAGAAAATTCTAAGAATTTCACAAAATATTACAAAGCTTGTCCGAAATACAAATTGGACAAGGAATTTAAAATGGAAATAAATACAATATGAGGGAGACTCTGTCAGCTGCGGATCGCCTCCAGATGATGCGGCTCGCCTAAGTCTCCATACCAGCCACGTCACTATGAAAGTACCTGTGCAATGAAAATGCATAGCAAGTGTAGCATGAGTACGGAAACAACGCGTACTCAGTAAGTCGCCCGCCTAACCTCAGAGAGGTAGTGACGAGAGGTCAAATTAGACACTTGCTAGAGGTCAATTTAGTATATTCAAGTGACACACTAAGCATGAATATCATAGACAATTTATTAAAATCAGGAATAATTAATATCAACTCCTTCCACATTTAACACTTTGAATCTTCGTCATTTCAGTTGACAATTTAAATCATAATCCGGGATAAGAAACATCAGACTTATTTCACATTTTACACATAAATTCTCCTTCCTAATGACTGTCCATTAAAACTTCCTTAGGTCGATAAACATGTATAAATCACAGCAACTACGCAATAAATATCATGCGCAAGCAATGCCGAGGGTCGACGGCCCGAACCAACATAAACATAAATTATG
>MDKI01097670.1:0-21592 GCA_005239505.1 Nicotiana paniculata | reverse complement strand
CTTAAGCATGCAGATGTTTGAAAATAGTAAAGAAGGTTAGATTTTGAAAGGATTACGATCTAACCATATAAAAGGTATCTTAGGTTTATAATAATAAGGATCACATCAATGCAATACCCAGTATGACACTCCTCGAAGAGGGGATACACGTGGTATTAGCGCACCGGTCATCATATCCATATTCTATCCTTTCCCACCCTGTGAAAGTAACTAGATCGAGTGTTGGTCTCGACCTCTATTGCATGTTGTTACCCATCCCTTCCTATCAGTCCCGGAGGAATTTAGGACTTCTATCCTATAAGGGAGGTGCTAGGCAGACCCTCAGGTTTTAAAGGTAAAAATTACTAAGGCGACACATAATAAAACATATAGGACTTCAATTAAGGGGAGCATGGAAAGCAAATAAAAGGCTCAAGTATACCTCCACACATAGTACACATAAACAACATGACTCATACACAGTTAAGGTCCAGATTCAGGTTCAGATCCTAAGCATGGTATCTAAGTGATAACACAAAGACAGATTTATTGCATAACTCAGAGAGGAAGTCTTAATCAGGCTTGCCTACTGGTTTTAAACATGCTGACAGTTGAACACTAATCATAAAGGACAATTCTGGTTTTATTTCTTTATGGCTGATTACCTATGACTTGCCTAGGCGTTTAGCAGTTATGATGACAATTTCAGGTCATTATACCTAATAGCATGTAGTTCTAAGTGTTGCAAATATTCAGAGACTAATTACCAGTTTGTTAGAACATAAGGACTATTTTATACATCTTTATTTAGACTAAGTGTAGTTAAATGAGTATGATCCTATAACATGATGTCTAATGCAGAATGATGCATATGCAGTTGCTAAAACAAGATCTCTAAATGCACATAGAATCACATAATTATGCACAGTTTCAGGAATAACATAGGTGACATTTTTTAATGTTGTTTATCTTAAAAAAACAGGTTTTCTAAATGCGGAGCATATTTGCAGCATGATGAGTGCAACACATTTATCCTAAGACATGATTTCTAAATGAAATTTCAGAACATGTTTACAAGGCAGAACCACATAATAGCAATTTATTTTATTGGTATTATTTACCCTATAGAAAGGATTTCAAAGTGATGATGAGATACTGAAAACAGTACATATAAATCCTAAATAGCATGATATCTAATGCATGGCATGCTTGGCATGTTTTACCTTAACATGGCTGCTATTGCGCATGGAGAGAGTAAATCTAGGAAGCATGATTTCTACCCTTGATTACACTACAACATGCATATTACCCACCCCTTTTCACTATCCAACCCCAGAGTTGTTTACAATTATTTATTACAAACCATTGAATAGGAATTACATAACTGAAACTAAAGAAAATAAGAAGTTAACTATAGGGAGCCTACAACATAGGCCCAGATCTCCATGTCCTCAACAACTTTTTAACAATCCAGATGTGTCAGAGTTCCCTAAGGACCTCAAGGGATCCCGAGCAGTGTTCACACCCAAATTTCATAGCCAAGATAGAGAGTAAGTGCAGTGTGGAATGGCCAGCCTTTGTGTGTCAAAGTTCAGAGGGAGCTCAAGGGTCCCAAGGCAATGCTCACACAGAGGGGGGCATAACTTAATGATCTAAGAGTAGAGTGAGAGTGCTCGACATAGTTTTGAAAAGGTTAAGTAAGAAAATAGTTTTGAAAAGGGTAAGTAAGAAAACAGTTTTGAAGAGGGAAACTTGATTGAAATAGTTGTATAACAAAGAAGTTAAACCATTAAAAGGGTAGGAACACCAAGAAGTTCAACATCACACAAAGGACCAGGAATAGTCCAACAATCACAAGCAAGGGTAATGGAATTTGAGGGACAAATACAGATCATGTGAGGGAAAACATGTAGCAGATAGTACACAATTAGAAGTTCCTAAAGATTCAGGGGATTGGGGGATACAATAGGATATAGGATTATACTAACATAACATGACCAAATAGTTCGAGATAGTATGATTTACCCTAATCAAACTAACGTACCAAACATAGGCATGAAGATTCACATAGAACATGTATCAAGTACATAAAGATATGTTGGTTATGACAAATAAATTATAACTTATCATGTGAATGGAGTTCAGGATCCTAGTTACATGTTGAACAACAAAATAATAAGTAAAAGAAAATTAGAAACACAATGAATTGCAATAGTAGTAGAAACATGTTGGTTTGAGAACTGAAATCTGAATTAGAACATACAAGTGAAGTGAAGAAAGCAGTAACACAAACAGGAAGTAGGAGATGCACAATAATTAGCCTTGACTTGCAGCCGGCAAACTTAAAATAGTAGTAACTAGCACAGAAAAGAGAGAGAGCAGAGAGTTTTAAGTTGTGTGAGAGAGTTGAATAGATTCGTTTCTGTATGCTAAGGAGAGAGTAGAGGTATTTATAGTTTAAAACATGCAAAAAAATAAGGTAAAATAATAGTTTCAACAGTAATTATGAGAGTAAACAATCAATTAGAATCATATTGGTAAAAGGACTTCCTTTAATTAAGGAGTCATACTTAGACGGTAAATAGCAGGTTTAAAAATAAGGAAAGGAATCTTGAAAGCTGATTATAACACATAAGGAAAGCAGTCTAGGTATAGTATAGGTATATCATACGTAAGTAAGGCCAAGTTCAGGATTATACTTAAGGAAAATATGTATACTAATTTGACAGCAAAAATCATTCATAGAAATAAGGCAAGAAATAACTTAAACTCCAGAAGTTAATGAGGGAACCCTCGATTGAGGTCCTTATTAGGAAGTCAGTACCAATCAAAGGAGAATATCACATATGAGCGGGATAATTATGCTACAGGCAAGGGGAGACAGGAAATCACCATCATAATTAGGGAAAATACTCGAGAATCAGTAGAGAATATCATGCAAGATCAATGAAGTATTAATCATAGAAATTCAGGGATTCACAAATAGCAAAGATAACATTGATTTATCACAGCATTATGGGGATAAGCATGTAATAGACACGAATCAGAAACATAAGAAGACTAGTATCACATAAGAGTTAGGGTTTCATATAGAGCACAGTCTGAATCACAGCATAGACATGATATAGGCAGAAGTGATCGAACCAAGAAACCCTAACAAGAAAACATAAAGTAAAATCACAGAATCATAGAATATTCATGCGAAACATACATATTAATTAAACATAGTACCCAAGACGAGCTCAGAACCCTAAAAGTTGGGGTTTTCAACAGAATAACTCGGGTAAAGGAGAAGACTTAAACAAACGTTTAAAACATACTGAGAATCATAGATTAGTACTAAAAATCAGAAGAGAAAGCGTTTTGAAAGGGGTGAAAAGGGGTTAAGAAACCCTAGTTTTCAAGATGAAGAAATTGTTCTTAAAACAGGAGATTTTTTGAAGAAAACATGTTAAAACCTCAAAATACCCATAGATCTGTTACATATCTAGAAAGATCGGAGGGTTTTAAAGTTAGGGTTTCCAGAGAAAACCCAAAGAGGAAGAAGAAAACTCAAAGTCTTACCGGTTTTAACCGGAAGGTGTAAAGATCTTACTCAAACGGCCATGGGTGGCCGGAAAAATGGCATGAGATCATGGAGGTGAGTGAACTGCCTCTCATTCATTTGAGAGCCTCGAACGATGACCCAAGTGTGAAGGGGGGAGCCATAAGGCTGGTAGGAGGTGAGACCTCCATGGTTTCCGGCAAAGAGGTGGCCGAAGAAGGGAGGTCAGTAGGTGGAGCGTATATATAGAGAGAGATGAGAGAACTCATAGAGACGGCTGGGTGAAATGAGTGGGGGAAATGAGAGATGGGGGGGGGGAGTCACTAGGTCTTAATTTGGTAATGTTAAATCCAAACCGTTGATCAAAATTGATCAACGGTTAGGATGGGATTTAGGTTTGGGCCGGGTAGTTGTAAAGTATGGGGTGTGGGCATTGGGTTGATTAAATGGGTTATGGATCAGATTTAATTAGGCTAGAATTTAAATAATAGTGGTTAACTATTAAATACCCAATTAAAAATAGATAAATAATTTATAAAAATAGCTGATAATTATAAAAATGAAATTGATGCTTAATAAAATTAAATTAACATGATTAATTAGTATTTAAAATATAAAATAACTAATTATTGGGCCAAAATAGCATAAAACATATGATTAGGCTAAAATTGCAAAGTTATTGCAATTATAGCCAAAGAGTGCCATTCTGGCTAATTGTGAAATAATTTGGTCTCAATAGGATTAAAAATAATATATTAAGTGAAGAAATATTTTTGAAGTTATTTATAATGCAATTTATAATTAATTATTAGAAATGAAAACACTGAATGAATTAAAATAAATTAATAAAAATATGGTAAAATTATAGAAAAATACCAATTGTTATGGAAACCTGATTTTGAAGGTATATATGCAAGTTAAAAATAATTTGAGGAAAAACTGGGTTTCAACACGCACGTGCATTATAATGTTCCCACCTTGTCTCGCCACATGCGCAACCCATATATATATATCCTGCCTTGTCACTCTACATGTGCAAATATCAATAGAAATAATGGCACGGCAGAAACCTTGTGCAACCCAAATAACACTCGCACGATAGAAACCTCGTGCATCACAATAACAACAACCGCACGGCAGAAACCTTGTGCATCACAATAACAGGTACAACAACAAAAATGACAATAAATACAAGAATGCGGCAAGTAAATCAACTCAACAACTTTAGATCCCAAGAAACGGTAGAACTAGTTCACAAGGAATAACCACAGTAGAGATTGCTAGGCGAAATCAGAACAGCTTAACAAGGAAGAGAATAAAATGTAACAACGATCCCACCATATACAATCCAACAACAACAAGGGAGCTAACACGAATCGAACAATTCCAAATAAGGACATGTAAACCCAATATAGGATATCTAAACTTCTTTTAAGATTGGGAAATTACGAAAATATACAATTTAAGGATAGGCAAAGTAAAGATAAATCATAACTTCAATTAAGACTAAACAAATTCAGGAGAGATAATAATGATTCTCAAATAAGACAAGCAGTTATGAAAAGATACCATGACAATATGAGAGGTACAAATCTCTAGTTACGTCAAATAAGCAATAAAAGTGAATCATAAAGCAATCAATTCCTATTAAAGTATGTAGAGGTGAATCTGGTAAATAGGAAACTCAATCATATCAAGAATAATTTCATGCTCAGTGAATATAAGGACCTAAGAACCCTAAAAGGCAAACTTCCCCCAAATAAGTCTGAGCACGCACTCGTCACCTCGCGTACACGGATTACAATCAACATAGAAGACTCAAATCCTAAGGGGAAATCTCCCACACAAGGTAAGGCAAGATACTTACCTCAAGGAAGACAAATCGATACTCTAAAATGAACTTCTCGGGTGAAAAGACCTCCGAACGGATCAAATCTAACCGAAATGACTTCAAAGCACAAATAAAACTCATAAGAAACTATTTCGGATCATAAAGTCTCAATCTTTAACAAAATCCCAAAATGGGTCCAAAAGTCAACCCCCATGTCCGCACCTCGGAACCCGACAAATTTTACAAAACTCGAATACCCATTCTGATACGAGTTCAACCATACAAAAATTATCAAAATTCGATACCATTTCGCCATTCAAATCATGATTTTTTTCATTTTGAAAATTTTATTCAAAAACCAACATTTTCCTCAACTGAAAACACAATTAAATGATAAAAACAAAGATAAAATCATGGAATATATTAAACTATAGGTGAAGAACACTTACCCAATCGATTTTCTTGAAAACACCAAAAATAAGCTCCCAAAACCGAAGTCTAAAACTCAAAATATGAAGAAAATTGCCAAACCCTCGACTTAAATGTTTCTGCCAGAACTTCTGAATATGCGGACAAACAACCTCATCTGCGGAATTGCATTTGCGAGAAAGAGTCCGCATCTGCAAACTCAGCTAACCAAGACTGGGACCGCATCTGCGAATTTACAACCGCAACAGTGGAACCGCAGAAGCGAAAAGGGAAACCACAGAATCGAGATAAATCGCAGGTGCGATCGCTGGACACAAAAGCAGCCTACACACTTGCACCCCAGCCTCCGCAGAATCGAGCAATCACCAGGACTTCATGACCACAGAAGCAGCCAGGCCTACGTAGAAGCGAAGCCACACCTGCGCTCCATGGTCGCAGGTGCGAAAACACCAGAACCAGACCTATTCAAAACTATGCAAAACATTCGAAACTCGTCCAAAACAAGCCCGAGCCCCCGGGACCCCTTCCAAGCATACCAACAAGTGCCATACCCTAACACGAACACGCTCGAGATCTCAAATAACATCAAACAACACCGAAACTATGAATCTCACCAAGACTCGAGCTTATGAACTTTCAAATCACCCAACTTATAAAACTCACACTGAAACCTATCAAACCAACCCAGAATGACGCCAAACTTTGCAGACAAGTACCAAATGACATGACGGAGCTGCTCGGACTCTCGAAATCGCATTCTGACTCAATATCACAAAATTCAACCATGGGTCAACCTTCTCCATTTTCCAAACTTCAACTTTTCTAACTTTCGTCGAAATGCTCCAAATTACCCTACGGACCTCCAAATCTGAATCCGAACGCGCGCCTAAGTCCAAAATCACCATACGAAGCTGCTGACATCATACAAAACTCATTACAGAGCCGTTTACATAAAAATCAAATTTTGGTCAAATTCTCACCGCTTAAGCTTCCAAAACTAGATTTCTTTCAACTTCGAATCATCCAGTAACTTAATTCAACCATGCACGCAAGTCAATAAACCTAATATGAAGTTGTTCAATACCTTATGCTGTCGAACGGAGCTTAAATTCTCAAAACGACCGGCCAGGTCGTTACATCCTCCCCCTGTTAAACAAATGTTCGTCCTGGAACATGCCATGATTCGCCTCGAAGTCATCAAATCACTGAATGCACCTTTCCAACATACACTCACGGGTGACCCCACTTCACCACAATCCACACAAGATTGACGATACCATCCCAACTGAAATTTAGCCTTTCTATCAATACCAGTAAGCCTTAGAGCCAGAATTCTCACCTTTCATTCATTTCCAAAAGACCCGATTCTAAATCCACATCCGGTATCAGTCTCAACCAGCTGCATCAACACATGCCTACACCCATAGAGTACAACCATACAACATAACACATCACATATAGGCCCACAATAACACTTGATCATAATATCCGCCGAAATCAAATCCAACACCGGTCATTAGCCTCATATTCAATAGGAACCCGTTTCAAACCTCCATAACCCTGACAATGATACAATAACCACGAAAAAATCATAACTAAACACCTGAATCAACAAGTCAAAACTAACATCACCGGGCACACATCCCGTAAGCTAAAATTTAAGAAGCACAGAACGAAAATGACTGAATATGTAAAGAGAAACACATAAGAGATCTATCAAACAAACCCGACAGGAACAAATCTCTATCAACACAAACCTAGAAAAAAATATAACAATGAAAGGATTAAAGCATATGAACAATTCACAAGGACCTTATCTTGATATGACTACTACGCGATATACAGCTCGGTTCGAACACATCAAATCACATGAAATCATGAGGGTCCCGCCCTCAACTCTGAGTCACAAGTAGGGTATACATCAAACCAGCTGGAACCTCTCACTAGCTTAATGCCGTCAACAGAATTACAACACGTACTAGCTCCCACACCGGTGGAGCATAAAAATCATAGCTCGTAACCTAAAAGTACTCAGAAATCACATCAAGCCCACTGTAATGGACAATAGGAATTTACTACTAGTTTCATAACTCATGGAACCTCCCAATAGGGCAACACATACATAGAGTGAAAATCATGAAACGCATCCATAAGTGGAGTAACAAATAGGGGAACTCACCACGATAAGCAGAACTGTAATGAAATACGGATGGTACCCCTCTATAACAAACTGAAAGCATACCTGAATGACACCATCTGGAACAACGACCTCAAGCTTGCTATAATGAATACATCAATGGGCCAGGCCTCCCCCTTTTGGGCGTCCCCTACTCGCCTGAATACCTCGCTGTGACACATCTGCCCGAAGCCTGGGACAATCTCTGACCATGTGGCTGGTATCTCCTTATTCAAAGCAACCTCGCTGCTGATGTGACTATGGCAACTGTGCGGTACGGGTACTCCGAGACCCATGAGTACCTAAAACACTACGTGAAGCCTGAATTTCAAAATGAACTGGCTGACCCATAAAACCTCTACCATGGCGTACCCTGCCTCTAAAATAAGGACTAGTAGATCTTTCCGGCCTACAAGGCCTCCTCACCTTCCTGTCCTCTCTCTTCTGAACTTGCATGTCCTCACTCTCATGGCCCCGCCTGTCCTCTCGCTCCCAGTCCCACATACCTTCAACCCGGTGAGCGATACCTACCACCTGCTAAAATGGAACATCCGACTCTAACTCCTGAGCCATACTGAAACGAATATCATGTCTGAGCCCCTCAATGAACCTACGGACTCGCTCTCTAATCGTAGCGACCAAAGCAAGTACATGCCTAGCCAAACCACTGAATTTCACGGCATACTCTGATACTGACATAGTGCCCTGGCACAACTGCTCATACTCCGCACGCCATGCATCTTGAAGGGACTGAGGTACAAACTCTCTCAGAAATATCTCTGAAAATTGAACCCATGTAAGTGAAGCTTCATCGGCCGGACTGCCCAACTCATATGCCCACCACCATTGATAAGCTGCTCCCTTAAGATGGAACATAATAAAAGGAACTCCACCCGTCTCAACAATAACCATAGAGCAGAGAATGCGATGGCACTCCTCCAGAAAACCCTGTGCACTCTCTGAAGCCAAACCACTGAATGTAGGAGGGTCGTATTTCTTGAACCTTGGTCTAAGCTGATCTTCCTCAGATGCTGCTGCCCTATCCACGAGCTGAATTGGAACCACAGACTGTGTCGCCATGACAACCGGAACCTGACCAACATGAACTCACTGATCTGGAGTGTGGGCGGCGGGAGTTTGAGTCCCTACCCCAGTATATGAAGTAGTTGGTGCAACCGGAATCAACCCCGCCTGAGCCAATGTGCCAAACATGCTCAGGAACTGCGCTAAGGTCTCCTGAAGTCCGGGGGTGACGACAGGCGCCTCCGGTACCTGTCCCCCAATCGGAGCTACTGGCGGCTCCTCAACTACTGCTCTAGTAGGTGCTCTAGCTGAGGCATGTACTCCTTGTCAGCCTCTACCTCTGCCTCTCGCGACACCTGCTCCGGGAGCAGCGTCATCAATAACTTCAGCTCGTGTCATCACCATCTGTGAGAGAATGGAATGATAAAAGTTCAAAATCCGAGAACAATAAGCTCACACGATAGGAATGAAAGAAGTGAGATTATCCTAATAATTTTGTACCCTCTGGAAGATAAGTACATACATCTCATTACCGATCCACATGACTCTACTAAACCCGCTTATGAGTCGTAGAACCTATGAACCTAGAGCTCAGAATACTCCATCTCTGTCACGCCCCAATTTTCCCTCTGTTGGGTTTCGTGACGGCATCTAGTCTTAGGGACTAGGTAAGCCTAACATTTACTGAATATCAATAATAATAAAGAAAGTCTAACAGTCTTGATATAGAAATCTCTACAAAATTTAAGATTCCCAAAACCAGTGGTACAAGTAATAAACGCTACAGAGATCATTACAACTTCTAAATACAATTGTTTGGAAGTAAGTACAACAGTGTGAAAAAAAATAGGAAGGTGACTCCGAAGCCTGCGAACACAGCAACAAGGTTACCTTGAGTCTCCTCGGCAAGAAATCCGCACAGCTACTAAAGATCAATACCTGGATCTGTACAAAAAAAAAGTACAGAAGTGTATTATGAGCACACCATAGAGGTGCCCAATAAGTATCAAGACTAACCTCGGTGGAGTAGTGATGAGGAACAGTCAAGACACCTACTGGTCTAATAAACAGAACAAGTAGAAGTATAGAAACAACATAATATGATATCTACATAAGGACTACGTAATATGGCTATCAATACATGAATTCTCAATAAGAAAGGAACAATAAGTATACACGGAATACCATAAAAATAACACGGAAGAGTTAATGGAAACACAACCTAAATCCGAAATTACAAATACAACAAGGACAATTAGTAACTCAACAACTTCGACCACTTTCATATCAAGTTTTAGTCACCATCTGCGAGAGAACAGAATAGAAGGGTTCAACCAGCAATGATAGAATGAAAATCGCACGACAGAGAAAAATAGAAGTGAAATTGTTCCTAACTCCATAGCCTCTAGAAGATAAGTACAGATGTCTCTGTACTGATCCTCCATACTCTACTAAGTTTTCTCCTGACTCGTGAGACCTATGTAACCTAGTGCTCTGATACCAACTTGTCACGATCCGGAATTCCCACCGCCGGGACCGTGATGGCGCCTAACATTTCACTTGCTAGGCAAGACAAAGTTAACATTTTTTCCATTTTTAAACAGTTGAGTTAACTAATGAGAACTGAAATACACTAAGATATAAATGTGAAAGCTTAAACTGCCAAACATCTACTACAAATCCCTGAACCCGAAGTCACAAGTGCACGAGCTACTAGAGTAAACATACAAGGATTTGAAATAAATACAAGCTGTCTGAATGAAAGTACACAACTAAATAGAAAGGGGAAGGGGACTTCAGGAGCTGCAGGCGCCGAGAAGCCGTACCTCAAGTCTATGCAACTATCCAATCCGAGCACGCTAATAACCGCCGTTGGGACCGACTCCAAAATCTGCACAAGAAGTGCAGAGTGTAGTATGAGTACAACCGACCCCATGTACTCTGTAAGTGCCGAGCCTAACCTCACCAAAGTCGTGACGAGACTAAGACAGGTCACTCATACTACAATCTGTACGCAGTATTTAATAATGACAGAAAATGGAAATACGACACAAGATTAAACAGTCAACTGAAAATAGTAACTACAACTTCAAGAAGTAAACCAGTGTAGTTCAGAATTACAAATCCTTAGAATTTCAAACGAGAACACTGAAAAACCAAACACATCTCAGGAAATAGAAACACATAGGTTGTTACGGCGTGCAACCCAATCCCACCGTACAACACAAAATCCCCCCTTAGTCCACCATAGTAACATAAAGAATAGAGATAATATATATATATATATATATATATATATATATATATATATATATATATATATATATATATATATATATATATATATATATATATATATATATGTTGTGGCGCGCAACCTGATCCCACCATATATCAATATCAATATCATAGTTCACCCTTATTTCACCATATCAATCCACCCTTATTCCAACCCATTGCGGCATGCAACTCGATCCCACCATATAGTACATATTCACCCTTATTCAACCATATCATTCTACCCTTATTACACCTGTTGCGGCCTGCAGTCCGATCCCACCATATCAGTATCAAATATCTCAATGCACAGTCAAACTAACAGTTCAAACCACAAAATCTTTACGATTAATAAATACCAAACTGAACTAAAGGAAACCTTGTACAATATAGAAATCTACACGAGTAATGCTTTACTATGAGAGCAATCCAGTAATTGACAATTAGAAGGTGCAAGTACGCCAGTTTAAACAAATAACAGGGAATCATGAAACTATGGAAGGGATAACATCATTAATAGGAGAATACATTGATTAAAAAATATCACTTAAGAATGGAAAGCATTTAGAGCATATAACAGTTAAGACAAGGAAGGAAATAATTAAGGAAAATCAGAAATTAGGGAAAACAGAAAATTTTGCGGCGTATAAGCCCTCGTCACCTTGCATATATGTCGCTCACATGAAATTCACATAGCACATAGTCCGTAGTCAATTCAGAGCTCTACCGAGGCCTTTTCCCTAGAATCCGCCTCCAAACCACTCGTATCTAACCACAATTGACTCAATAATATCAAATATTACTAAAAGAATCAATTAATATGCATAAATGTAGAATTCCCAAACTTTCCCCCAAAAAGTCAAAAAATCGACCTCGGACCCGCTTGGACAAAACCCGAGGTTCGGACCAAAATCTATTTACCCATTCACCCCCGAGTCCGATTATGTAATTAGTTTCGGAATCCGACCCCAATTTGAGGTCTAAATCCCCAATTTGCAAATATACCCAATTCTACCCAAACCCCCAAATTTTCACCATGAAAACACAAGTTTTAGGTTGAAATCATAGGAAAAGTAGTGAAAGATTGAAATAAAATGGGTTAGGATCACTTACCAATGAATTGGGGAAGAAAGCGTCTTGGAAAAATTGCCCCTAGGTTTTTCTTGTTTTGCAAATTTGAAGAATGAGTGAAAATCCTGTTTTTCTAACGATTTGATCATGTTTAGGTGTTGCATTTGCGACCTGGGGTTCGCAAATGCGAGCCCCGCGGATGCGACTAAGTCTTTGCAAATGCGAAGAATGACCTATGTCTGCTGTCTTCACAAATGCGAACCAGTATTTGCAAATGCGGACTGTGAGGATCGCAAATGCGACCCAATACTTTGCAAATGTGAAGGTCCACCCCCAGCCCACTGCTCGCAATTGCGATGGCCTCTTTGCAAATGCGAGGTTCGCATTTTGCGAGCCATACCTTGCAAATGCGAAGTCTGTTGATCAGTTGCAGCTATTGCTCTGTTTTCTAAGTTCAAAACATTTCGTAGACTATCTGAACTCACCCGAGCCCTCAGGGCTCCAACGCAAACATGCACACAAGTCCTAAAACATCACACAAACTTGCTCGCGTAATCAAATCACCAAAATAACACCTAGGACTAAGAATTGAACACCAAATGGAATGAAATTTTCAAGAAAGCTTTAAAGCTTCTATTTTTACAATCGGACGTCCGACTCATGTCAAACTGACTCTGTTTCTCACCAAATTTCATATACAAGTCATAAATATTACAATGGACATGTACCGGGCTCTGGAACCAAAATACGGACCCGGTATCAACAAGACCAAACATTAGCCAATTCTTAAAAGTCTTTAGACTTTCAAACTTTTAATTTTCAACAAAAAATAATAACTCGAGTTAGGGACCTCTGATTTCGATTCCGGGCATACACCCAGATCCTAAATTATGATACGGACCCACCGGGACAGTCAAAATATGGATCTGGTCCGTTTGCTAAAAATATTAACCGAAGTCAACTCAAATATTTTTTTAAAGAAAAATTCTTATTTTTACTAGTTTTTAACATATAAGCCTCCCGGATCAACACCCGGACTGCGCACACAGATTGAGGAAGGCTAAAATGAGGTTCTAAAGGCTTCAAAATATAGAATTTAGTTCTAAAACATAAGATGACCTATCGAGTCATCACAATAACCATTTTTAATTTTTTTTAAGCCTTATGTTTTTTAGATATATGTATAACTTTCCAAAAGCTTTAACTTTTACACCCCATATTTTCGTACCTGAAAGTACACCATAAGTGAATTGATATAAGCTCGAAAATGAGATGTTGCATCCCGCATTTTTGTTACGTTAAAGTTTCATCGTAAGTTAATCAACGTAAGCTCAGAAATGAGATTATCTTGAGATTATAAGTATTATGCTATTTTCAAACAAGTGATAAGTAAATTCGTAAAGGTGAGAAGGTCAGCGAATCGAAAAAAATGAGTTTCATCGAAGTTTGATATTTTGGGATAAAATACGGTCTAAACTATAATACCCTGTATTTATGGACTAGTGTCATACAAGGTACCACATGACCATGATAGTAAAGTATATAAAGTGTGTTAAAAGTGAATAGTATTTTATGTAATTTGAGATAATTCTTAATTATGTGGATAATTGGTTAATTATTGATTTGAGTGGGAAGTTAATTAGAAATTTGTGGATAATTATTTAAGTGGAATTTGGGATAACTATTAAGGGGAGAACAATTCACGTGGGCCTATGGGAATATGGCAGCAAATTGCCACCAATCCTTATGCTTAAGTAGGTGGTGGCAATATTTAAGGTATGTGCACTATATATTATTTTGGTTGAAAGATTCTATTGAGAAGGATTCTCTTAATTCCCAAAGTGAAAAAGGCTTATGACCTTGTGAAGATACAACAATGCAGATGAAGATTATGACTACAAAGTACGAATGAGGTTACAACAAAAATTCATACGAGATTGTGTCTTAGCAACGTGAGATTTTGCAATTTTGAGGAAGTATGATGCAATATTTCTCAAGAATATCATACGATTTTTTTCCTATTTCGATCCGCCGTTACACGTTTTTGCAAAAGATATGTTTTAGAGCATTGTCAAGAAAATCAGTTCAGGTATGTTAAGGCTATGCCTTCTTTCTTTTGGCATGATCTATACGACACAAATGAAACGAGCAAATGCACAATTTTCATAAATGACTCTATTCTTAGAAACACTAGAGATGCTTATGATCTTGATTCCCCATGTGTCACATTATTCTATCATCTATTCATGGGTCTCAGAAAATACATAAATTGACACATTTGATTTCATGATATTAATCAAAGTCATAATGATCTTATGACACTCCGAAAGATTTTATTGACGTACTTCTCATGCATTGCATTCATTTATATATATGGGAAAATTACGGCGTTATATACACACCACCACCTGATCAGCTGGTATACGTTGATGATTTGCCCACACTGACCGATATGATATGATGGGATGCCCTCAGAGGCTTGATGATGTTATGAACGCATATACCCATACATGGTATGACATTTATACGCATATGCATGACATTATAAATATTAATGATTCACAGAGTTATTCGGACATAAATATTGAGTCTTTTACTCCATGTTTCTCTCATGTCTATTATTTACTGATTTTCATTCCTTATATACTCGGTGCATTATTTGTAATGACATCTGTTTTGCATGGGGATGTTGCGTTTCATGCCTGCAGGTCCCGATAAACAGGTTAAGAGTCTTCCAAGTAGGCTATCAGCTCAGTGGAAGGTGTTGGTACGCTCCATTTGCTCCGGAGTTTCCTATTTGGTCAGTATGATTTGGATATGTATTAGTTGGTATGTGGGGCCCTGTCCCGACCCTTATGATATTTATGTACTCTTAGAGGCTTGTAGACATATGTCGTGTACATGAAAGATTGTATGGCCTTGTCGGCCTATGTTTAGTGTACGGGTGATCATTTTGGCCTTATAGGCCAGTATGTCATATGTATAAGTTTGTAGTCCCCCATATTTTACTCTGGTTCAATTACCTATAGTATTATGATACGAAAGATACATTACGTTGGTACTCGGTTGAGTAAGGTACCGGGTGCCCATCACGGCCCATCGGTTTGGGTCGTGACATTAACTTAGCTCATGTGCCATTTCAATATTTATTCTTCTTAAATCATAAGGATTCGTTAAATCACAAGTTAACTGCTCTTTTTTTGGGCACATATAGAGCTACTTTAAGATAATTCTTGGAAATTCTCAAATTTTCATCATTTCAATAGAATAAAATAAGAGATACCTCGTCTAGACAAACTCAATATTATCATTCCACGTCATTTTTTTCCTTCTCTAACAACCTATATTGCTTCTTATAACCTCCAAGATTACACCTTTTGTGCATATCATGCCATAATATTTTCACGCTTACCCATTTAAGTTCACGTACTTTATTCTCGCATACCTTGGTATGGATCATTAGAGATTGAATATTTTTTATTGTACCACATTCATTATCTGGGGTACTCAAGATTGTCATGCCCATATTTTACATATGGCGTGCTTCGTCTATCCTCAACTCGTACTTACACGTGGAACTTTATTTCTTATGTCACTTCTATCACATATGACACCATCATGACGATAACCTATCATGCTCAGGGGAAACCCGATATTTAGTATAATTAAGGTTTATCTCTCACGTCTTGTAACATTTCCGTCTCGGATGATCAAGAAAGTCTTTTTTTCTCTATTCTTTTGGGAATGTGTATTTGGTCATTGTTGACACAGTCTTAACTATGCCTTACTTCTTATGAGTCATACTATGTTCGCCACAAACTTGACTGATTCATATTCACTTATCAATTAGATCCATATAACCTTTATATATCTTGTCATGATAATTTAAGATGCAACCTCTTCATTTGCAATAATTTTTTGCACCTTTGTTAAACTCTTTAATGGTGATTATCATAGTAAATATCCGTCCCAAGATCTTGACCAACAATCTTGAATTGAAATCTAGGGTCTACCATAGGTGTCTTTATTCGCATCCTTTAGTAAAAAAATTTATAAGTCATGACACCATCCTGACAATACTAGCTGACATCATCACCTTATTTTCTTCCATGATTTCTCAGTATTTGACTATTAATTCTTATTCACCAAAGTCATACGTATTGACTGTATCAGTCTCAATCTATTCTCAACTCATCTTTTCATTTTGAACAAATCTGACACTTTCTTGCTATTAGCCCAAACATCTTGTATTATAACTTGAACCTTGAGCTTTATTCTTGTCACTTCTATATATTCCACAATAGGTAATAAATACGATCGAGAATACGTACTCTCACTTCAGGCACAAACACATGATCTAGAGTAAAATGAAAGTGAAACTGCCTAAATGTCATTGTAGCCTCCCCAATATAAGTGTGGCCAGAAATACACTGATAAGAAGGACTCTACTTGACACGGCTCCATAGGCTTCTTAGGACTCGACTTAGAACCTAGTGCTCTGATACCAAGTTTGTCACGACCCAAAACTACATGACCGGCACCCGGCACACTACCCGACCCGAGCAAATCAAACTATATGATGCACCCATATCATATGCATGAAAACCAATTTAACTGCGGAAGCTCCTTGAAAATCATATGTATTATCAAATTAAAAGATAAAATATTCTAATTCGAAATCACACATGAAGCTTTTCATGATAATAACAATGAGACTAAGTAAAAAATATATTCTCATGTATGTCGATTACAACCCCGTTACTACAACCTTTCAACTATTTATGGAGCCTCTATACCAAAGAATAGAATCAAACACTTGGGCTAATACCCAACTAGCATAAATTAAGAAAACAACATGATAGCTACCACGAAATAGGAGTGGTGCCTCACCATATACCTCAGGAAGAGAGTCATCCTAGCCCTGATCTCATGACACGTATCACACATTATCCTGAAACATGTAAAGTAAGTGGGGGCCCCTAAGGGATGAGTACACCACAATGGTATTCAATAAGTGTCATAGACTCTCTCTAACTTTAGTTCTTGGGAAAAACTTTATAAAAACAATGCACCAATATTTTGATATAAAACGATAAGAAATTTTATCAGATTATGATCCTTATCATTTTAAATAAACCCACAATATAAACTTTTAAAACATTTATGTCAATCCAAGATTTTGAATAAAATCCTACAAAATCATTCTATTTTGCTTTAAGTTATTGAAATCACTTTTGGCTCCTTAGGCCTAAACATAAGAAAATCATCCTTACCTTTCACTAGAAGTATGATATCATCACCGACCCAAGAAGGTCAACTAGGTTATGTACCTAGCGGCAAGTATCATATACCCTACTTGCACAGGTCATCTCATTGTAGTGCCGTACGAATCGACTCAGCCATGCTAATAATAGCACAAAATAGTGGCCTCTCGAGGGAGATCACTCTGTCGTAGTCTATACCTCAAAGTGACCATCTACACCTACACCGACACGTGTAGTTTCATGACGACGAACACAATACATCCGAAGTCAATCTCGGTGAACACAAGTAACTCCCAAAATATTTGATACATCAAAAATAGATTCATATCTTAGTAGCCTCAAAGGATCTATTTTTTTAATCAAATCATAGTACTAATAGAAAATCTAAAACGTTTGAAAAAAAATTAAATAAATAAGCTTTTACATGTTAAAGCCTTTTGCAATTTAACATCAATCTTTAAAATATACCACAAGTGTTATTCTATTTATCAATTTCAACATATATACTTTCCATGAAAACTTATATTTACCACTCAAATATGTATTCTCTTATTAATACGTAAGTTTTGATAAAAACTTGCAACATTTACCTTAAGTCTTATTTTGCCAACAAGATTTAAAATAAAATTTTATAAAATGACATGACACTACATATGCAACACAATATTTTAGTACATAGAGACATCCATATTTGTTTTTCCCCACAAGCACGAAAGCACATTTGCAAACAACTTAAACATTAACTCGAAACATGCTTTTAGAGAAAATTCCTCAAGAAGAGTAAGTTTTAATCAATTTACCTCGCTTTCACTTTGTTAACATTCACAAACTTTCAATCTTCTTCCATTTTTCCAATGTTGATTAAAATGCTCAAACATCACCAACAAGTCGATATCTATAATTATATATCTAAATTACATCAAAGTATGAACTAAAATATTGACCAATATTCATTTATGGTTCATAAGTTGACTACAAGCCTCCAACAACTCAAATCGCCGAATAGATTCATATGCTAGCCCATTCAACTTCATTCTTATATTTTAATACCCATTCGAAGTCATCAATTGTCAAATGCCCCCAAGTTACTATTTATCGTCTTCCATAATTAACACTTGCAAAATATACAATTTGGGTAGTTACTTAGTTGATCACCTCTAACTTTTTTAATCAAATAATTCCATAGGTTCATTGTATTCATCAATTTCATCGCCAAGATTACTACTCATCTTCTCTTTTATTTTTCTCAAAAGTAATATTTATGCCATGAATTAAAGTTTTATAATCCAATCTTTCAACCATTAAAACTTGTAACAAATGTTTCAAATACTTCTAACTACGCATAATAAATGAGTTTGAAACATTAGAATTTCCTCTAGTAGATCAATCTTAAAAAATCATAACTTCGGTGATTTTTGTGTTCTTGAGGATTTGATGATGAAATTAGTATTTGGATGCAAGAATGATATTAGAACTTACGTTTATTGAGTAAGAATCAACCCAATATATCATTAACAACTTACCTTAGTTGGTTGGACTTGATTTGAGCTTAAAATTGCCTCTTGACCTCAAGAACCCTAACTCCAAAATCTCAAAATACTCCATCTCCCCGACTTTGTACTTATAGGCCCAAATTTCAGGGTTTCGGACACTGCCCCGAAGATTCGCATCCCTAGTTCACTCCTCCTAAAAAGCTCGGATGCGGACGCTATGGCAATACTTCACTGCCATCCTTGGGTATTTGATCATAACTTCTTGTAGGAATATCCAAATCACGAACGGTATGAAGCATTATAAACTAGACTCGAAGATATTTCATTTAATAGGTTATAAATCACATAACAACTTATATATATATCTATATATGCTCGTCAAAATTTAGGTCTTGCGCATACTTATTTGGAACTTTAGTCTATCATGAAATTTCTAACTTGACTTGTCCCAATGGCTCTCCTTAGTCCCTATATCACTTCAAATATAACTTGTACACTTTTTATTATATCCAATTAATATCCATCATATTAATAGTCCTCTTTTGCACACAAAATAATGTAATTAGCACATATCAACTTTCTTAATCGCGCTTATGCACTTCGAAATATTTTCGGGGTACTACACTTAGGCAACCATTTCAACACGCATACATGACAGGTTGAGCCTACTTCTATGTTCACCACACAGTCAGGGAACAAGCCAGGGAAGAACTTCAACATAGAATATGAGTATTGTCATCAGAAGGGGCATACAAAGGCAGGCTGCTACAAGTTGATGAAGTGTGAATTCTGTAACAAGCCAGGTCATTCGAAGGATACTTGCTATAAAATAGTGGGTATCCATATGATTTTAGACCTAAGAGAAGAGTTAATGTAGTACAGATAGAATGCAATACCCCACATGAAGCAAATAAAGGAGTTCCAACACACATGTTCACAAATGAACAATATTCTCAGATCCTACAGTTGTTGAACAAATGCTCAATTGGTGAATCAAGTGGCACCGTGGCAGCAATGGAAACTACATTTCTTTATAACACTATAGCTTTCCTAAGTGGATTGTAGACACAGGAGCTAAAAACCATATGATAGGAAATAAAGAATTGTTGCACCATGGAACACAAACAGAAAATGCAGGACAAGTTCAACTACTAACATGGGATTATGCCAAAATTACTCACATAGGGGATTGTCGATTGTCAGGAGGTGACACTATTAAGAATGTCCTATGTTTTCCTGCCTTCAATTTCAATCTTTTGTCTGTCTCCAAGGTGACAAAATATCTGAACTATTTTGCTTCTTTTTTCTCTACATTTTGTGTATTTCAGGACCTCTTGTTTGGGAAGGTGAAGGATATTGGTTGGGAGGAAGATGGGTTGTACACCATGACCTCATTGGATTAACAAAACATACTACCTCTTGAAAAGCTTTTACAGTTGTCAATAAGGAGATCCAGATATATGGCACAAGAGAATGTGACATGTACCCTGCCAGTCCTTAGAAAACTACAATGCTTCATAAATAGTATAGACTTTAATAATGCTCATAGGTGTGAGGTTTTCCCCTTTGCAAGGCAAGCTAGAATGCCATTTGACACGAACCAAAATCCTGACTCAGGTCGTGAGGGCGCCCAACAACGGGGTCGGGCAAGCCAACACTCATTTTACTAAGGGTTCTTTCTTGTTTGATTAAACATTTCAACATATACCAAGTTTTTAAAGCTTAAACCATAAATTGACAAGGATAATTAGCCAATTTTAATCAAAAGCGGTCATAAGGAGGCGTGAGCCAATATATACAAACCCGAAATCCATAATAAATACCATGTGTGTGCCAGGAACTAGTGTCACAAGTCCTACGGGCATACTAAAAGAATATACAAAAGATATAATATACAGTCCCAATGTCTGAAAGAAATAGACGGGAAATAAGCAAAAAAAACTTTATGGTACTGCCGAGGATTGTCAGGAGAAGCAGCTCACCGTGAAGTCAGGTCCAACTATGATCAAAATCGAGCTCTGGTCTGATAACCAGATGCACCAGCCTCAGAACCTGTACAATTAAGTACAGAAGCGTAGTATGAGTACCTAAATAAATATGTACCCAGTGAGTATCCCGCCTAACCTCGAAGAAGTAGTGACGAGAGGTCTACTTGACACTCACTAAGGTCCAACAAAATGATTAAACAAGATATAATATCAGTAAAAGACATACGAGGACGATAAAAGCAATAAACATTACAAATAACAGCAATTCAAATAAATACTGGAAGTAAATATACAATTACTACTTCATTATTCTTTTCTTTCCTTTAAAGTATCTGACCACTCAATATCCATGAAAGAATCATTAACAATTTAGCATGCGCATACAGGATAAGGACAACCGGCCTGAGCCATCATAATGATCATATATGTGCACTACCGAGGGTCGAACGACCCAAACCATAATATATCTTTCAATCTCGTCGTGGCGTACGGCCCTCTCCCATGAGAGTGGGGGAAA
>ML307583.1:6439-18678 GCA_005239505.1 Nicotiana paniculata | reverse complement strand
TGGTGGCCGACGCCTTGAGTCGCCGGGCGGAGAGTTTGGGGAGTTTGGCATACCTTCGTGCAGCTGAGAGGCCTCTAGCCTTAGATGTTCAGTCCTTAGCCAGTTAGTTCGTGAGATTGGATATTTTTGATCCTTGCCGGGTATTGGCTTGTGTGTTTTCTTGGTCTTCCTTATTCGATCATATCCGGGAGCGACAGTATGATGATCCTCATTTACTTGTCCTCAAGGACACGATCCAGCACGGTGATGCCAGAGATGTGACCATTGGAGATGATGGAGTATTGAAGATGCAGGGTCGGATTTGTGTGCCCAATGTTGATGGGCTTCGGGAGTTGATTTTAGCAGAGGCCCATAGTTCGTGATATTCCATCCATCCAGGTACTGCGAAGATGTATCAGGATTTGAGGCAGCACTATTGGTGGCGAAGAATGAAGACGGATATAGCAGAGTTTGTAGCCAAGTGCCTCAACTGTCAGCAGGTCAAACGTGAGCATCAGAGACCGGGAGGGTTACTTCGGCAGATTGAGCTTCCATAGTGGAAGTGGGAGCGAATCACCATGGACTTTGTGGTATCCTCGGACTTTGAGGAAGCATGATGCTATTTGGGTGATTGTGGATCGGCTGACCAAATCAGCCCATTTCATTCCAGTACTGACTACTTATTCATCGGAGCGGTTGGCGGAGATTTATGTTCGGGAGATCGTTCGTCTGCATGGTATTCCAGTTTATATTATTTCAGACAGAGATACTCAGTTCACTTCATGGTTCTGGAGAGCCGTTCAGCAGGAGTTAGGTACCAGGGTGGAGCTGAGCACAAAATTCCACCCCCAGACAGACGGACTGTCCGAGCGCACTATTTAGATTCTTGAGGATATGTTTCGTGCTTGTGTGATTGAGTTTGGAGGGTCTTGGGATCAGTTCTTGCCATTGGCAGAGTTTGCTTACAACAACAGTTATCAATCCAGCATTCAGATGGTGCTGTATGAGGCTTTATATGGTAGGAGGTGCAGATCTCCAGTGGGTTGGTTTGAGCTGGGTGAGGCCAGACTATTAGGCACAGAGTTGGTTCAGGATGTATTAGAGAAGGTCAAGGTGATTCAGGATAGACTCCGTACAGCCCAGTCCAGACAGAAGAGTTACGCGGACCGGAAGGTTCGTGATGTTTCATATATGGTCGGAGAGCGGGTTCTGCTTCGGGTTTCGCCTATGAAGGGCGTTATGAGATTTGGGAAGAAAGGGAAGTTGAGTCCGAGGTTTATTGGACCTTTTGAGATATTGAGGCGTGTTGGGGATGTGGCTTATGAGCTTGCCTTACCTCCCAGCTTGGCAGGAGTTCATCCGGTATTTCATGTTTCGATGCTCCAGAGGTATCACGGTGACCCGTCTCATGTCTTGTATTTCAGCTCACTCCATTTGGACAAGGATATATCATATGTCGAGGAGCATGTAGCTATATTGGACAGGCAGGTCAGAAGGCTCAGGTCGAAGAACATTGCTTCAGTAAAGGTTCAGTGGCGGGGTCAGCCGGCCGAGGAGGCGACCTGGGAGACCGAGCAGGTTATGCGCAGCAGTTACCCTCATCTTTTCACTACTTCAGGTATGTCTTTATGCTCGTTCGAGGACGAACGAATTTTTAAGTGTAGGAGGATGTGACGACCCAGTCGGTCGTCTTAGGAATTAACGCCCTGATCCCCTGTTAACTATTTTTCCCAAGTCTATTTCTACTAAATTGAATTTTTGGAGCGTTCGGTTTTGAGTTTCGGAGAGTTTTGGGACACTTAGTCCCTAAATGAGAGCTTAGGTGTTGGAAAGTTGCCCTTAGTTGGAGTAGTGTGAAGACGGCCTCGGAGTGGAAATCCGATGGCTCTGTTAGCTCCGTTAGGTGATTTCGCGGTTGGGAGCGTGTTCTAAATGCATTTTGGAAGTCCGTAGCTTATTTAGGCTTGAAATGCCGAAGTTAGAATTTTTTAAGTTTCCAGTCCGATAGTGAGACTTTGATCCGAGGGTCGGAATGGAATTCCGAAAGTTGCAGTAGTTCCGTCATGTCATTTGGGATGTGTGTGAAAAATTTGAGGTCATTCGGACAAGTTTAGACGTGTTTCGGCGTCAGATGTGAATTCTAGAATTTTCCTAAGTTCCTAGGCTTGAATATTTGCATAATCGATGATTTTGATGTTATGAGACATGTTTTTAAGGCTCGACCTAGTTCAAATGAGGTGTTAGGGTTGGTTGGTGGTTTTGTTTGAGGTCCCGGAAGGCCTCGGGGTTGTTTCAGATACTTAACGGGTGAAGTTTTGGAAAATTGTTGTTGTTGAACCAGGCACCTTCTGGTGTCTTCGCACCTGCGAAGGTTTTTACGCAGGTGTGGACTCACAGGCACAATGGCCTTGATCGCAGGTGCGATAGGGGAGTTTTGGGCCAGTGGTCGCAGGTGCGACCTGGGTTCCGCAAGTGCGGGACCACAGGCGCGACCAAACGACTGCAGGTGTGGCCCCAGTGCATTTTAAGTGACTTTCGCACCTGTGATGCTTTTTCCGCAGGTGCGGTACCGCAGGTGCGGTACCGCAGATGCGGTGATCGAGTCCGCAGGTGCGATTTCCCTGTGTGTTTTATTCCAAAAATCCGAGAGTTTATTTCATAATTCTAAAAATCGTGTAAGGGCTCAAGAATTGGTGATTTTCTGTGGGTTTTGAAGAGAAGGATCATAGGTAACATTTTCTAATCCTAATCATTGTTAGACCATTAATGCCCATTGTTTATTTAGTTTAATTATCAAAAATGGGGGAAAACCATAGGAAATTGATGAAATTTCCCCAACCCAAAATTCTGAAAATTTATGGGGTTTTTGGCATCGGATTTCGATTTTTTCTGGTTGAATGAGTTCATGAGTGAATGGGTGTCCGAAAAATATAACTTTTACCCGATTCCGAGTCGTGGGCCCGAGGGGCATTTTGGTCATTTTACATAATTTCATGTCTTAGCTTGAATTAAACAGTGAAAATCAGTTGCGTGAGATGTTATTTACGATATGTAATTGAATTGTATAGGTTTGGGCCATTTGGAGTCGGATACTCGTGGCAAACGTGTGATTTCAAGTTGATTTTGAGCCGGTTCGAGGTAAGTGGCTTGTCTAACCTTGTGGGGGGGACCTTTCCCCTTAGGGTGTGATATTTGGTAATTGAATGCATTGTATGTGAGGTGACAAGCGCGTACTTGTGCTAATTGTTGAAAATCCGGTTTTGCTTTAAATATTCAGACTGAGTTTCTTCCTTACCTGCTTTATTCTACTTACCATTATAGCCTATGTTAGTTTAGAAAAGCATGCCTAGTTGACTTGAATTGCCCATTTCCTTAAGTTGCTTTAATTGTATTACGCGAATCATGTTAGGCTAGAACTACTCGTTACCTTGTATTTTGCACTCTATTTCTGAATGTCTTCTTGTTGTGGCTGCGTATTTACTTTGGGACTACGGGATGGTATCCCGGGAGATCCCCCTGCATATTTACTTTGGGACTATGGGACGGTATCCCGGGAGATCCCCCTGCATATCTACTTTGGGACTACGGGACGGTATCTCGGGAGATCCCCCTGCATATTTACTTTGGGACTACGGGAAGGTATCTCGGGAGATCCCCCTGCATATTTACTTTGGGACTACGGGACGGTATCTTAGGAGATCCCCCTGCATATTTACTTTGGGACTACGGGACGGTATCCCGGAAGATCCCCCTGCACATTGATAGCTGGACTACGGGACGGTATCCCGGGAGATCTTTCGGATATACATATGATGGACTACGGGACAGTATCCCGGGAGATCCTTCTGATATACATACGATGGACTGCGGGACGGTATCCTGGGAGATCCACTAGACAGTTGATAAAAGGACTAAAGGACGGTATCCTGGGAGATCCTCATTGTTACCTTTGTTATCGAGTTGTTCATATTCCGTGTTTACTCTTTTCTTGTGCTTGTCATTTCCTTGTTTGACCTGTCTTATTTCACGATTGTATTCATTATTTATGTCTCTCTTTCATACTGTAAATTCCTATTATATTGTTAAACCTCAGTAGGGCCCGGACCTTCCTCGTCACTACCCGACCGAGGTTAGGCTTGGCACTTACTGAGTACTACTGTGGTATACTCATGCCCTTTCCTGCGTATGTTTTCCATGTTCAGATCCAGGTACCTCCACTCAGGTGCACTATCCCCGAGGTTGAGAGATACAGTAGAGACTTTGAGGTACATCTGCCGCGTCCGCAGACCAGGAGTCTCTATCTTATTCCATCTTTTGTGAAAATTTTATCCTCCCTTACAGTGGTATAGACATTTTGGAGTTAGAGCAGTGTATTATATTCTGTTAGCCTGTGGTTCCCGTGAGTTTCCGGGTTTTGGGGTGATATTGTAGTCTTCCATATTATTTTGGGTTGTATATGCCAAGCGGCATTTATTTACAGTCCTTCTTTTAGATTGTTCAGTTTTTACTTAATTATTTCGCAAGTTATGTTGATATTCCACATTGTTAGGCTTACCTAGTTATAGGGACTAGGTTCCATCACGACATGTTCACGGAGCGCGAACTAGGGTCGTGGCAATTTGTTAAGCAGAGGAATAGGATTGAAGGATCTATATGCGGAGCTTATCTTGCAAAGGAAACTGCTCATTTTTGTTCTTATTATTTTGAGAGTAATGTGCCATGTGCTAGGAATAGGCCCAATAGGCACACGGTCGAATATGTGAATGATCCATTATATTCGCCTATATCCATATTCAATCAACCAGGCCGATGCTCTATGGATGTTAGAAAGAGAAGTTTGAGTGATATGGAGTACAAGTCAGCTACACTTCATGTGTTGCTAAATTGTCCCGAAGTTGTACCATTTCTCAAGTAAGTATTGATTTAGTAGTTATCAAACTATAAAATTTATTGTGATTACATCTCGATGCAACTACTAAAAATATTTGATGTGTCACGGTCACTTCGTGGGTCAATTTGGCCATGATGCTGTATATACTAGATTTGATACGTGGTTCAAACAATTTATAAGTTTATCCTGATAATGTTTTGACACTATGTAGGTAAACAATGTTTGAAATTTATGCTAACTTATGAATTTATTTAACAATATGTAGGTAAATGATCAAAATAATGGTGTAAATCAATTTTTGAAAGATATATCTTGGGGATCTGGGGTTCAGGTTACAACAATGTCTAAGTACGTAGTCAATGGTTATAAGTTCCATACAGAGGATTGCTCTAAAAATAAAAATAGCAACAACAACGGGGTGTAGATTCAAGGTGGTGATGACAACCAAGTTGGAGATATTGATTATTATGGTGTGATCAAAGCAATAATAGAACTAGAATATACAGGTTGGCCATATAAGAAATTGAAACTCTTTAGATGCAAGTAGTTTGACCCAAATCCAACAAGAGGTACAAGAGTACACAATCAATAAAACATAATTAAGGTTAATCATACGAGGGAGTATGATCGATATGATCATTTCATAATTGCATATAATGTTAGGCAAGTGTATTATGCTCCTTATCCATTACGACTGAATAAGTCCGATTGGTGGGTTGTAATAAAAACTAAGCCTGCAGGTAGGGTGGAAGTCGAGAATGTGCTAGATGTTGCATATCAAAACGATATCTCTAGTGTTCACCAAATAGTGGACGATCAGTCAGAAAATAATTTGGAACATCCTGAACACATATTGGAAGAAATTGATATAAATGAAGTAACAATTATAGAAAATGAGGATGAAGAATCAACTGATGAAGCTCAAAAAAGTGAGGAAGAAGAATTCTCGGACGAGAAACAATACATCGATGAGCTTTAAAAAGTTAGTTTTTTTAATAACTCTCGTTTTATAGCTAGTTTCTTATATATTTCAATCTAAATATGTATTATATTATGCAGATGACAGGTAAGGGTCAAGGTAACAATGACCCTACTGGTTCTCGGGGTCGAGAAAAGGCTAGGAAGGGAAAGAGGAGGGTAGAAAATAATACTCCATCTTTTCCACCCTCTTCAGAGATGCCTATGCCTATGCCTATGTCTTATCCTCCACCCCACGGCTATACTAAGCTGCCACAACATCACGATCCCTACACCTTCATGCAGACACCAGGTCTTTCTAGGGCCATATGACTATACGTTCGGCATACAGTCCAACTGCCTCACGACCACGTGGATCGCAGGCACATGGATCACATTCATCCAGGTCACAGCCACATGGATCACATCCATCCATGTCACAGCCACTCGGTTCACAGCCATCAGTATCACAGCCACTTGGGGTCCATCTAGATATGTCGCAGTCACAGGGATTGCATCCATCTTCATCAACGACTCCATCTATTTCAGGCCTTCGCCTGCGAGGTAGTAACTCTGACCCCCTACACCTTCCACACATGCCTCTGATACCCATGCATCGGATGGTGATGATGACGATGACGATGAGGTGCATTATGATCAATATGGCAGGATTATCATAGTCCCTGAGGGTGAAGGGTAAGAATTATTTGTTATTTTTGTGTTATTGTTTTGTGAAGTTTTTACTGAGATATTAATATATTTTTTTGGTTAAATTGAAGGTTCATCCCGAGTAATAAGACTACGAGGATAATCACCAAATCCATCAGAAAGCTTTATGATGGACCTTATGCGACTTGGACTGATTTCCCATTCTCGCTGAAGGAGCAAATTTTCAATCAATTTAAGGTATAAATATTATTTTAAGCAGTTTAATTATTTATATTTATGATATTTCCATATAATAATTAACTTTTGAAATACAGAGCAAGTGTGTATGGGAAGGAAGTGGCTACAGATTTTCATCACAAAACTCGCAAGCGGTTGTCGCATACTTTCTCCGAAGCTAGAAAGAAGAACAAGAAGCCTGACTGGTTACTTCAAAATTTGTGGGATGATTTGCAAAGGCAATGGCTTACCGCAAAGTTCTTAGATAAGAGCGAAAAAAGGAAAGAAATCTCGCGCATCTGAGAAGGGAGGCCCCCTGCACACTGGAGGTGCGATCAGCCTAGGGACAATAAAAAGAAGATTGATACGTAATTGCTTAATTTATTTTAATTTTCAAAGTATATCTATTCTGTCTTAACTAAATTAATTTGTTTTCAGGAAAAGAAGTTGGAGCATCCAATGAACCAAGATGAGCTATTGAAGGAGACACATATGTGAAGAAGAAGAAAGGGACGGATCACGAAAGTTAGGTCGAGGACCGGGCTTCGACTGTATATGTAAGTTTTCACTTCTCATTAAGTATTTTAATTTACTTTTATATAAATTTTGAAATACTAATTCAATGTAAATTTTCGTATAGGGTCGCTTCCAAACTAACGTGGAGGAATTCATCCGCACTCAGCCACCTAATGAGTCGGGCGAGCCAACCCAACCTTCGGACGAGGATGGTGAAAGAATATGGATGGAGTCTGCTGGCGGTCCAAAATGGGGGAAGGTATACGGGCTTCCTATTAAGAAATTTCATAGCTATAAGTGTGGAATGCAAGGAATAGGGACTTCCTCGCAAGGAGAACAACTTGATGGGGAGAGCCTCTCCGCTATGCGGGAGACTGTGACAAAGCTCACATCCGAGCTAGAAGCAGCCAAGGAAAGAGAAAAGGTTAGAGATGCCCAGTACCTTGGCATGCAAGCTCAGATCAGAACTCTCCTATCTACTGGAGCTTTTCCGATTCCCCGGTCTCGTGAGTCATCACCAGAGGCTCGACCTGCACGTGAGCATTCCTCCCGTCCTCTCCATGATCGTTCCTCCCATCCTCCACGAGACCCTTCTCTATACCGTCTTATAGATGAAATTTCATCAGACGGTGATGATGATGTTGTACAAAACACTCCTTGACTTTTATATACTTTGAACTAGACAGATAGAATCGGTTTTAAACTAGTTGTAATAAGCTTTAACTTAATTTGTTAGTTTAATTTGTTAGTTCTATTGAACTTTAGTTTGTTAGTTTTAATGTGTTTTTTGAATTGTGTTGTTGTTGTGTTGTTGGTGTTGTGGTTGTTGTTGTTGTGGTGTTGTTGTTGTTGTTGTTGTTGTTGTTGTTGTTGTTGTTGTTGTTGTGGAGATTTTGGTATAGAATTGTATTGTATGTATTGAATTGTATTGTTATTTAGAGATTTTGGTATGTTGGCAGGTGGTGTAGCTGCCAAAACAGGCATTTTATGCCAAAATTATAATCCAGAAAAGTGGCCAAAGTTGGTCGCTTTCCTATTTAAAAAAAAAAATTGGGAATTAAAAAATTAAACATTTGCGACCAAAGTTGGTCGCTTATGTACCCAGATTTTCAAATTAGCGAACAACCTTGGTCGCTACTGCTAAATATATACTTTTAAAAATAACATATATTTTAATTTACCGACCAACGTTGGTTGGTAATTTTTAAATTATAATAATTAATTAAATACCGTAATTTAAATATACCGACCAACTTTGGTCGGTAAATTTAAATTATTAAAATAATATAGCGACCAAAGTTGGTCGGTATTTTATTTACAGTCCACAATTGGTCCTTTTACCTTAGTTGGTCGCTAAATTAGCGACCAACTTTGGTCGTTGAGGTAAAAGGACCACCAATATAGCGACCAAGCGTGTTTGGACGCGTTTTGGTCAGTAATTTGACATAAACGTCGGGTTTTTGGTCGCTTTTTACCAGATTTCTAGTAGTGCAACTAAGTATTTGATTAATTCAAACTAAGCATTTTGCTATTGTGTAATCACTAATCAGGGGAAGGTGGATTAGAGGAGAGAATATACAGTCAAATTCAAAATTGACAGTTTTCTTTAAATAGAGCTTATCATCCTAACATTAACGTACGGAGAATTAGTTGAATTTGGTAAAGAGAGTTGAGTTCTTCGATCAAATACTGGAGCAAGTTACACCAACTCTTTGATGCAGTATTTCGTCTTCTTCTTTCCCCAGGATTTAAATAATGTATATTACAATACAAATAAATTCGTAGTGTTAGTTTTTTCGACTATAATAAGTTATAATTAATCATCTTTTTTCAAGTTCCCGATGTATGCTTGTGTAGAAATTCCTTTAATTGGCGTTTTGGCTCTTTAGGCAAAATGGAGGTTGTATACAGTCGAAATCAGGTACGCCCCGATTTCATAGGTTCGAGGGGACGCTATGAGTTTGAGTTCAGAATGGACCAAGCAAGCCCAGTAGATCGAGCTCGAGTCTGATGGTAGAGTACAAGGCTCGAGGGCCGAAGTACACAATGAATACTGAGGCCGAGTATACCTACCCCGAGATAATGCCGTTAGGGGCTTGTAACAGAATAAGCGAGATTCCCACAATGGCACAATTATCAAGGCGTGAATTCCATAATGGATTTGTACGAATTCGTATTAGGCGGTTAGACAGCTGTACAGTTAGATTCCTTACAAAAAATGGAAATGTACCTTATTTAGGACTCCCCTATTATATAAAAAAGAGCCCATTTATTTGTAAACATTATCAATCATTAGCAAAGAATATACACTCTTACTTTTTCGCTCATCTCTCATCAGATTTGTTCTGTAGCTTTATTGTCCTTTGTTTATTGTTCATATTAGTTTATTTCGAGGCCCCCACAACCCGAGGTCGATACTTGCTCATACACCAGTTTGATCTAACTTGCTTACTTAACTCATACGTTTGTTTTATTGTTTATCAATCAGTATTAAACTAAATCACGTATATTTAAGACCTCAACACAAATTTAATTGTTACTCAGATTTTAGGGTAAACAGAGATATAAATTTCTATACATTATAAGGTCGCGGGACAGAATTTGAAATTAAATTTATCTTAATTAATACTGGTATAGATTTTATATCAAAATGATGGTATTAATTATCGAATATTAAAGGTGGGATAGCTAATCCCTCGAATATTCCAATCCATAAAATATCCTTGTCTTCCCACAATTGAACCAAGCGACACCCATCAGCTTACATATATGTTAATCTCTTTTTCCAAATCTTAAGCGTTCAAAGAATGTTTGTATTAATAATTTTTAATATATTATAGTACGTCACTTAACAATTAATTTCATGTCGCTAATAAATGCTAATTATGTAAGATTACTTTACTTGCAAATGTTTCTACAGATGTGATTCTGTGAATATTATCACATTATCAATGATGCATAGAACTTGAGGTATAATGTCTTGAATGTCAAGTCAAATTAAAGTCCAAGCTACAATTCGTCAATGCAATGGGCATAGATTATTAATTCACCAAGATAATTAATACTTATCTTTTCCTTTTCAACTCGACCTTATCAATTTGACCAATGTGACTCCAATTGGTTAATAAGAATATTTGTTCGATAAATACGGTGGCACGCTATGTTAGAATTCTAGGTAGGGATTTCAAAGTAGAGGCAATGGCAAGAAACATGCTTTGAATTTTTAGTTGGAAAACTAAGTATGTTGGGACAAATATTGAAAGTTGCCAAACATTCAGCTAGTCATATTGTGTTATGTTGAAACCGCGCCTCCGTTATCTTTGCTACTATAATTTTGTTCAACCTTTGACTCTAACAATTGGTAAAGGGTTGAACTTCCTCTTATTAGAATTAACTCGTTGTAATTTAATATCTGTTCGGATTTGGAAAACTAATTAATTTAAATGTTTACTTTGGTATCATCATTACCTAACTGTATATAATTTTGTAGCGTTCTATTCTCACGATTTAACGTGTCATATAATGTGCACTGGAAAAAAAAAATCTCAAGCTCTCAACAACCTTAATTTATTTTCTTAATGGGAGGCAAAACGCTGTTGTGAACTAACGTTAGGGCAAGTAATTAGGCAGTTCAAGGAAAAAAGTAGTTAAGGTCAACTGTGCTTATTCTGTTCAACAATATTATCAACTAAAATTAGAATAAGCTTTGTCTCAGTGATTATGACTGCACAAGTAAATCATACTGTATGTCAACTTAATATTCACAGATAACCAAAAGCGGAGTAGATCATGTAATTTAAAAATAACATTATCGTCAAACAATCTCTTAGATTAGTTTATATTCATACTAGTAAGTAGTATTCTTTTCCTTTATTTAGACTCTTTTTTTCTTTCAAAATTTCTTTAGACTCTTTTCATTTGATCAAGGTATACAACTGGTCTAATGAATTTAACTTTTATATATTGACTTTATAGTTTACCCTATTAAAGTATTTAATTTTAAAGATAATTACAGGTAGCCGTTTACAAAATATGATATTGATACCCGAAAAAATAAACAACTTACTTGATGCAACTTGTTATATATATATATAAAAGTTAAATCCTTGTATAATTATGTATATTCTTCCATTTAATAGTCTTCCAAAAGCATTGGTTTACAATTCTTAGTATCTCATTTTTTATTTTTCAACTCGTATCGGAGACCAATTAAACGATGATTTATGCCGAAGAATCTTACATTATATGGTAAAATTAACACTTCCTAACAAAGTCGCTTTTAGTATCAACGATTGGTTTACACCAATGACTGAGCCACCTTATAATATAACAAAGGGCGTCAACTGATACCAATTTGCGGAAACAATACACTGTGTAGGTAAGTATATATTTTTATATGCATATATAATATATATTGACACCCTTTAAGAATTCTTTACTCGTCAATATATATAAGTTAAACACTCATATAATTATATACATTCTTCCATTTAATGGTCTTCAAAAGCATTGGTTTACACTTCTTAGTATCATTTTCACTACTAGTAAACTGTCAAAATCCGTCTATATCATATCGATTGAAATTGGTCGGAAAAGAAAACCGATCAAAGTCGGTCAAAAACAAAGTAAATTGGTCGAAAAAGTCAAATAACATTTGTACATAAATATACAGACCACAACAGTCGGAAAACGTGGTTTCACAAAAAAAAAAAAAGTTTAAAAATTCTGACCGACTGTGATCGGAAAATGGTCAATCTTTGACCAAAGCCTGGTCAAACTTGCATATTATCTACCAAAGAAAAGATTAATTAAAATTTTTTGTAGAATACTGACCGATGTCGGTCAGAAATTCTAATTTATTTACTCCCCTCCAGTGCTGTCAATTTTTTTTCGACAATAAAAAATTATTTTTGATATAGTTATAAAGTTAACAACCGATATTAGTGGTCAAAATGATCAAACACTTACAGATTATTGTTAATGACCGATATATATATATATATATATATCG
>MDKI01224776.1:0-18605 GCA_005239505.1 Nicotiana paniculata | reverse complement strand
TTTCGAATAATGTCACTTTAAGTGGAAAAACTCCCGTACCCCCTTTGGGGCGTATAAAAAAGAGGAGGTGTGACAAAGAGGTTATAGATAAATCAACAGATCATGCAAAATAAACACAGTGAACCCCAACATAGGGAGTTCATTCTCGCATATATGACACCTGAACCCTTGAGAAATATTCGGATAGGAGTTGGGGTAGTTAAAGGTATTGTATGAGTATTACAGAAATAAAAGAGAGTAAAGAAGAGTTAGAGACGATGCGATGTCTCGCTTGATATTCCAAAATAACATAAGGAAATCTATGGTGTAAGCAAGTTGAAGGAAGGTTGTGAGTAGTATAGATGAATATGTGTAGATCGCAAGCTAAAGTATGGTAGAGTGACAAGGTTTTAGAAATACATGAGTAAGAATAAGGAAAGGCAAGTGAGAAGTTACAAGAATAGATAAGTTATCGGGATTAAGCCCATGAAAACAAGAGAGCTATTAGTTTCTCTAAGTTACAGAAAGCTCAATATAGCCTAAATGAACTCTAAGGAGTCTAAGACTAAAAGCATTTAGAAGGAATGAAATGCTGCCCTGGTAGTAAAATAAAGGTGTAGTTGTGATAAATAAAGGATGACGTTTGGGCCTTCGATTGAATATGAGTTCATGAATTACAGGAGTGAAATACCCACATGAGGCGAATCACATTGGGATGACTATGATATGAAATAGGGTTATGGAAGTACAATATTACCCCCATGTGGATCACGAAAATCACTTCAAATGTTCCACGATGTAACGTAAGCCCTAGTGGTAATATATGATGTAAGAAGTTTCAAGTTATCAATGGAAGGTTTTAGATCAACATTGAGGTGAATCAACAATGGATGGGTAATGAGATCAGGCCATCAGTCTTAAGATGAACGGTAATGAGAAAGCATTAAAGGACTGAGACTTATACCTAAAGGATAAGCAACAAGAGTAACCTGGAGTTTGGTAGCATACCTCAGTAACAATAAGTTGAAGTAAGAGTTATAGTATAATATGACCTACCTAGATGCAGTAAAGTCACACGGATGTATAACCGGGGCTATAAAACATGATATAGAGATATTCGTAAATTCGATAAAATACCAGATCAAAGAACTTCAAAATACCTATAGATGCGCAGAGAGACATCTTATTAAGCTCTGTATATGTTTACAAAGTAAGTCCTAGAGATTGGCTAAAAGCTCGAGAAAAAAGAAAGAGAAGAGTCGCATAGACTTACAAGGTCAGTATCGTATAGGCTGCATGATAGAAGGTAGCAACAGTTACAATATTGGAAGAATTTTGATCACAAGTCATGGTGTGGGAAAGAGGCCTAGAGGGGGGAATGCCCTGGCCTTTGGATTTATTCACAGAATAGTTGCCTAAATGGCAAGAAGAGTATTTAAGTATTCTCAAGAGCTAGGGTTGTGAGAATGATAAGCGCATCAGTCAACATTCGAGGACGAATGTTCCAAAGGAGGGAATGATGTTACACCCCATGTTTTCGTACATTAAAGTACGCCACAAGTAAATTGATGGAATGAGATATTGCATCTCGCATTTTCGTATGTTAAAGTTTCGTCATAAGTTAATTGACGTAAGTTTGAGAATGGGATTATTTTGAGATTATAAGAATTATGCTATTTCAAACAAGTGATGAGTAAATTCGTGAAGGCGAGAGGGGAAGCAAGTCAAAGAAAATGAATTTTCGTCCAAGTTTGACATATTGGGATAGAATATGGACCGAGCGATAATACCCGATATTTATGGACTAGTACCATATAAGGAACCATATGACCATGATAGTATGGTGTATAAAGTGTATTAAAAATAAGTAGAATTTTAAGTAATTTGAGAAAATTCTTAATTATGCGGGTAATTGTTTAATTACCGTGTAGCGGGGTATTACCTAATTAGTTAATTGATTATAGGATAAGATTAAAATTCTCACCCCACCCCCACGTGGCAGCAAACCACTAAAACAAACAAATGACTCTTAAGTCATATTAGATTAGGTGGCAATCAATTCCAAGATAAGCTATGTAATTAAAAGCCTTTTGGATTTCACCTAGCATTTTACTCTCTGTTAACCATCATGATTTCTATAATTTCCAAAAGATCATTTTTTACATACAAAAATGGGCTTTCTATAATTTTCAAAAGATCCCTTTACATACAACAATAGCCCTTAATCTAGTCAGGCCATTTCCACTAACTGGACAAACACACACTAAGCTACTTGGAGGAAAAATTTCAAGAACTCAAAGGGAAAGCAAGCTAATAAGAATCTATTTCAGTAAAGCTTGAAGTACCATTAATTCAGTACCGGCAGGGAAACTGAGATTTTGAAATTTTAAAGGGAGTACGGTGTAACCTTTTCCAAGAATATCATACAGATTTTCCCCTACTCCAGGTATGTTAAAGCTATCCCTTCTTTCTTTTGGCATGATCTACACGACACGAACGAAACTAGCAAATGCACACCTTCCATAAATGACTATATTCATAGAAATACTAGAGATGTTTATATTCCTGATTCCCCATGTGTCATATTATTCTATCATCTGTTCATGAGTCTTAGAAAATACGTAAGTTGATAAAGTCTATTTCATAATATTAATCATAGGCATAATGGTCTTATGACGTACTGAGAGATTTTATTAACGTATTTCATATGCATTTCATGCATTTATACATGCACATTGAACCATGACCATATGGTGTTATATACGCGTATATATATGTATATGGGATATGGGAAAGGTTATGATGTTATATATGCACCACCACCTGATCAACTGGTATACGTTGATGATGTTACCCACAATGGTCGAGATGATATGATGGGATGCCCTCAGAGGCCTGATGATATTATGAAACATGTACCTATGCACGACATGAGAATCATACGCATATGCATGACATTATAATTATTTCATGATTTACAGAGTTATCCAGACTTACAAGTTAAGTCATTCACTCTATATTTCTTCCATGTCGGTTGTGTACATATTTATGTGCCTTACATACTCGGTACATTATTCATACTGACGTCCCTTTTGCCTGGGACGCTGCGTTTCATACCCGCAGGTCCCAATAGACAGGTCGAGAGTCCTCCAAGTAGACTAGCAGCTCAACAGAAGATGTTGGTGCGCTCCATTTGCTCCGGAGTTACTTGTTTGATCAATATGATTTAGACGCGTATTGTTTGGTATGACGGGGCCCTATCCCGACTTTTATGTTAAGTGTGTACTCTTAGAGTCTTGTAGACAGATTTCATGTATATGAATGCTTGTATGGCCTTTCCGGCCTATATTTTGAGTTTATAACTAATTATTTTGGCATTATAGGACCGCATGTCATATGTATAACTCAATATATTAGGCTGTGTCATTTTATGTCGAGTGTTCCTTCATGTTTTATTCTTGTTACCTCATACAACCCTTCTGGACCATTTAACCATGTTGATGTAATAAGAAAGATACGTTACGCTGGTACTCGGTTGAGTAAGGCACTAGGTGCCCGTCGTGGCCCATTTGTTTGGGTCGTGACACTGATTCCCCTTTATTTGAAGACTTGTACTTGCCAAAATAGATCATGTACTATGTAATATCGTAAAGAGGCAACCAGTGGAGAAGGAACCTAAGTATGGTAAGTAAATAATGTGTGAATCCCATTACTAACGGGATTAGGAGAGGGATTGGTGAAGGGAGGCGATTAGGTTTCTTCAGAGAGAGGCGAGACGGACAGAGTTTAGAGGCGGCGGGTAGTGAGATAATGGGGTTAGGGTTTAGGTTTAATGAATTTAAAAGGGGGGATGGACTGTGAGCCGTTGATCTCTGAGGTTAACAGCCACTATTAAAGGGAAATGGGGCGGGTCATACAAAACGGGCATGGAGTGATGGGTTTCTTGTATTGGTCTAGAGTTTTAGGGGTGGGCTGGTGAACTGGGGTCCGAATTTGGCCTGTTTTGGGCCAAAACTAAAAATAGAAGAAATTAAAGAAAAATAATTTAATGAAATAGCTAAAATATATATAAAAATACTGTTAATGCAACTCAGTAATCTAAAATAATAGTAGAAGATTATAAAAAATATAAAAGAATATTTTGACCTTGAATAAAATAACAAATGCAGTAGAATGCAAAATATAGGCTATTATTGCCAGATTGTGTAAATAGCCTAAATTTACTAATATAATTATATGAAATGAAGTAAAAATATTTTAAACATATATATGGATGCAAATAATAAATTTGGATGACTAAGTCATCACAAATAATTTGAAGGAATAATTAGTAAATATTCAAGTATTTTAAATACGAGAAAATTAATTTTAAAGCTCTAAAAATTATGAAAAATGCTTGTAAATTAAATAATGATGCAAAGATGAAATTTTGAAAGTATATATACTATTTTAAAATGTGAGGAAAAAATTGGGCATCAACAGCTGCCCCTCTTTACCCGAGAATGATGAAAGAGTTGTCGGGTAAAGAAAATGATAACCAATTTTGACCGAACTGGGTGGGGAATGATGAGAGTTGGAATAAATTGGATCCTGAGTAGCCTACATATCCCTGGTGTTATGGGAATCAGGCCGTGTGTAGTTCTGAATCCAACGGCGAACGAAAACCGATGGAACTGTTATAAGAGTGATTGCATGTTTCGAAAAGGATCTCTTGGGGTAGGATAGTATCGCAAGCGGAGTCATGATTGTGAAATAAACGTTTCGGGCATATCATGAGGCAGATATCTGAACGGTCATAGAGCGAAAGGTAGGCAATGTCAGTTACGTTTAAAGTAGTCAAAGGATGTGAACGGAAACCTGAGCGAAGATTGCTCCTATTTGCAGAACATTTACCTCACGAGTTACCTGCAAAACTCAAACATGATGCACACAAACATATACAGGTTATTTAAACATGATGCAGATTCCCTTTAGACCATGAAGGTTGTCTTTGGACAGTGAGGATGATGTCCTTAGACCATGACGTCTTGGGCCATGAAGCGTATGGTAAAGGATTCGCAGGCCATGAAATGGTGTCCTCGGGCTATGAGGATGGTGCCTCTGGACTATGACGCCTTTGAATAATGATGTGTAGTATCGAGCGATCCTTAGGCCATGGAATAGTGTCTCCCGGCTATGAGGATGGTGCCTTCGTACTATGACACCTTCAGACAAAATGGCGATGTTTTAGCCCATGAAATGCAAGGACATGACATTATCGATCATTTGATAAAATATATAAGTGATGCTTAGTTATTTACGAGAACAAGACAAGACAAGGCTTAGTCTTGTGTGAGATGAGGGCAGTGCTTAACCCGATGTGAAGAGGGGAGACAATGCTTAGTCTCATGCAAGGAAAGGCGATGCTTAGCCTTGTGCAGTAAAAGGAGGCAATGCTTAGCCTTATGCAATAAAGGGAGACAATTTTTACTCTCACTCAAGAAGAGGAGACAATGCTTAGTCTCATGCAGGGAAAGGAAATGCTTAGCCTTATACAATAAACGGAAACAATGCTTAGTCTCATGCAAGAAAAGGAGCCAATGTTTAGTCTCATGCAAAGAAAGGCAGTGCTTAGCCTTATGTAATAAACGTAGACAATGCTTAGTATCATGTAAAGAAAGGCAGTTATTTGCTTTATGTAATTTGGAGGCAATGCTTAGCCTCATGCAAGAAGAGGAGACAATGCTTAGTCTCATGCAGGGAAAGGAAATGCTTAGCCTTATACAATAAACGGAAACAATGCTTAGTCTCATGCAGGGAAAGGAAATGCTTAGCCTTATACAATAAACGGAAACAATGCTTAGTCTCATGCAGGGAAAGGCAATGCTTAGCCTTATGCAATAAACAAAGACAATGTTTAGTCTCATGCAAAGAAAGGCAGTGCTTAGCATTATGCAATTACTGAGGCAACGCGTAGCCTCATGCAATAAACAGAGACAATGTTTAGTCTCACGCAAAGAAAGGCAGTGCTTATCTTTATTCAATTACTGAGGCGATTCTTAGCCTCATGCGATAAGCAAAGACAATGCTTAATCTCATGCAAAGAAAGCCAGTGCTTAGCCTTATGCAATTACTGAGGCGATGCTTAGCCTTATGCAATAAACGAAGACAATGGTTAGTCTCATACAAAGAAAGGCAGTGCTTAGCCTTATGCAATTACTGAGGCAATGCTTAGCCTCATGCAATAAACTGAGACAATGCTTAGTCTCACACAAAGAAAGGCAGTGCTTAGCCTTATGCAATTAAAGCGATGACTGACAGTGAGAGAGTGTAGTATTTCTTAGCTGGATATGTTTGCATTTGGTAACTTTTCGTCATGAAGGTAGTGATTTTATGTGTGTATGTATTTGCGAATATTGCTGTTTTTCTGTGCTCGCGTTCAAAGAAAATTGTGAGTTTTACGGGGAAGGTCGGTTCGTGCTCTTGACTCCTTGCTTTGCCTTTATTCCTGTCTTGAGGTCCTGCTTAAACGTCTGGATGTCATAAAAACAAATTTTTCGAAAATATGTATGCATTTGACAAATTATTTGCAAAAATATAGTTGTTTGAAATGTATTGTAGTATGTGAGATCAAATAATTTAGATGAATCAGTGACTGTGATAAATTTAGAGACATTGCAACCTCCTTGCCCCCTCAAAATTCTACCCCAGTTTAAATGCATACTTTTGAAAATACTTTTTGGTTGTTCCACACATGACGTTGTCGACTGAACTTGCGAATTGCCGAGTTTCTGATCATGGGAAAATGAAGATTTTATTAAGATGTTACCAAATCCACAAGGCTGCCTATGTATCCCCTCTTAAACGGGAATCAGGTCAAGCGTAGTTCAGTTGCATCAAGTAAAGAAGTGCGAACAATCCTAAACATAGTATCTTTTGACTGCGCCTGAATTGATAGGTTTTGGACAAAACTCTTCTTCCATTTCTGCAAGTATAAGTGCTCCTCTTGTCAGTACCCGATGAACCACATAGGGACCCTGTCAATTTGGTGAAAACTTCCCCTTGGCTTCATCTTGATGTTGGAAGATTCACTTTATCACCAATTGCCCAGTGTAGATTGCCTTGGTCTGACCCTTTTGTTTAAGGCTCTTGACATCCTATTCTGATAGAGTTGATCGTGACACATTGCATTCATTTTTTACCATCAATGAGAGCTAGTTGCTCGTATCGGCTCTGTACCCATTCTGCATCGGTGAGCTCGACTTCTTGTATAATTCTTAAAGAAGGGATTTCTACTTCGGCAGAAATAAGTGCTTCAGTGCCATAAACCAATAGGTAAGGAGTTTCCCTAGTTGATGTGCGAACCGTGGTACGATACCCGAGCAGAGCGAATGGCAGCTTCTCATGCCATTATTTGTAATTATCTACCATTTTCTTCATTATCTTCTTGATGTTCTTGTTGGAGGCTTCTACGACTCCGTTCATTTTCGACATATATTCTGTGGAGTTCTTATGCTTGACCTTGAAGGTTTCACACATGGACTTCATCAGATCACTGTTGAGGTTGGCAGCTTTGTCAGTGATGATTGACTCTGGTACTCCGAACCGACAAATAATGCGGTCAAACAAAATCTGCTATGACTTTCTTAGTTACAACTTTGTAAGCTGTGATTTCAACCCATTTTGTGAAGTAGTCTATGGCCACTAGAATAAATCTATGCCCATTCGAAGCGGCAGGCTCGATCGGGCCGATGACATCCATACCCCAAGCCTAGAAAAGGACAAGGTGAACTTGTTGCATTGAGTTCATTGGGTAGTACCCGTATCATGTCAGCATGTATCTGGCATTGGTGGAACTTCTGAACATACTTGATGCAGTCTGTTTCCATAGTCATCCAGAAATACCCCGCTCTTAGTATCTTTTTGGCTAAGGTGAACCCATTCATGTACGGCCCACAGGTTCTGACATGTATTGCCTCTAGTAATCTGGATGCCTCCTTGGCATCGACACACCGTAATAATCCCAAGTCTGGAGTCCTTCTATATAGAATTCCTCCGCTTTGAAAGAAATGGTTGGCTAACCTTCAAAACGTGCGCTTCTAAGTATGAGTAGCAGTCTCTGGGTATTCTCCTTTTTCCAGGTACCTTTTGGTATTGTGGAACCACGAATTCCCATCAATCTCTTCTTCAACATGTTCGTAATAAGCTGGCTGTTTATGAATTCCTATTGGGATAGAATTAATGAAATTCTTGTCTGGATGTTCTATCATGGAAGATAGAGTGGCCAATGCATCTGCAAACTCATTTTGAATCCTCGGAACATATTTGAATTCTATATTTTGGAACCTTTTGATCAACTCTTGTACACAGTGCAAATATGGCAATATTTTGGCGTTCTTTGTAGCCCATTCTCCTAAAACCTGATGCTTCGGAATCCCCAATTACCAGCATCTCCTGAACATTTATGTCAATGGCCAACCTGAGTCCCAAGATGCAAGCCTCATATTCTGCCATATTGTTGGTTCATGGAAACTTGAGTTTTGCAGATACCGAATAGTGTTGGCTGGTTTCTGATACCAAAACAACTCCGATACCTACTCCTTTGAAGTTTGCTTCTCCGTCGAAGAACATTCTCCAACCCTCATATGCTTCAGTGATATCTTCTCACACGAATGACACCTCTTCCTCGGGAAAATACATTTTCAATGGTTCGTATTCTCCGTATTCTCGGTTCACATATCACTGTTGATTGTTCTATGAAGCGAATAATGTAATTGAGACGCCCTAAAAACTCATCACATATTTCTTATTCTTCGAAGGTGGAAGGTCTTGGATTGCTTTGACTTTTGATGGGTCTAACTCAATCCCTTTGCGACTGATGATGAATCCTAACAATTTTCTAGCAGGGACTCCGAAATCACACTTTGCAGGATTCAGTTTCAGATTATATCTTCGAAGTCGATCGAAAAGTTTCCTCAGATATGCTATGTGATCCGTACTCCTTTTGGATTTGATAATAACGTCATACACGTACACTTCTATCTCTTTATGTATCATGTAATGGAAAATAGTTGTCATGGATATTATGTAGGTGGCTCCGATGTTCTTCAGACCAAATGGCATAATTTTATAACAATATATTCTCCACAACGAGATGAAGGTTGTTTTTTCAGCATCCTCCTCATCCATCCAGATCTGATGGTACCCCGCAAAGCAATCCACACATGATTGGAGTTCATTTTTGGCATAGTTATCGATCAATATGTGTGTATTAGGCAACGGGAAATCATCTTTGGGACTCTCTCTATTTAGATCTAGGTAGTCGACACATACTCTGACTTTCCCATCTTTCTTCGGAACTGGCACAATGTTGGCCAACCAAGTAGGGTACTCGACCACTCTAAAACCTTGACTTTGATCTACTTAGTGACCTCCTCTTTTATCTTCAAACTCATATCCGTCTTGAACTTTCTAAGCTTCTGTTTTACCGGTGGACATGTAGGATTAGTGGGTAGCTTGTGAGCTTCTATGGATGTGCTCAAACCTGTCATGTCGTCATAGGACCATGCAAAGATATCTTCGTATTCTTTTAGGAATATGATGTACTCTTATTTATCTGACGATAATAGATGATTGCTTATGCGTGTTTCCTTGACCAGTTCAGAATCCCCTAAGTTAACTGTTTCAGTTTCGTCTAAATTGGACTTTGGCTTGTTTTCAAAATGTTCCACTTCTCTGACGATTTCCTCAGGTATTGTATCATCTTTCTGGTCCTCCGAATCACTATCCTTATGTTGCGTTGTCTTATTACATGTCACAGTCATAGGTTCATCAGGATAGGTAATAATAATGCTGTAAAAAAAAGAGAAGATGTAGAGAATAACAATAAATACGAAAAGTAGCAATGAATTAATTAAAATCTTTAAAGCGTCAACAAATGCGGCTCGATGACTCGAGAAATTATTTCAAAACAAAATACTGAAAATGTCTCAAATGCTCAAAACTATTTTTAAAAATAATTGATGCTAATCTGCCAAGCTACCCAGGAACTCGACGGGCCAGGGACGGTGCAACAGTCCAGTTCTTGAGAACAACTCCTCTTTCGATGGTTTGAATGATAAGGTCTTCCTCCTCCTCCTTCTCAACTATCACACTGCAATCCATATCTTCTTCATCCATAAATAACTTTCTCATGCCAGCTAAGACTTCATCTTCCTCAGATCCCCACATCATGTCTGCTTGTTAGAATGTCTGGTGCAGAGGTGGTACCGGTTGTCCCAATGGATAATAAGGACCACGCCATGGCGGTGACCAATCTTGGTACTCTTGCCAAGTATATTTATTCCAGAGCCCAAAAGTTGTACCATGACGTTTTATCTGTACTGGTTTGGTGATCCCTTGGAGGTTTCTGGCGAGACCTTTGCCAATTTCATACCCCGTCCGTAGTAATATGCTTTCTATATTTTTACTCCACCATCGATCCTTTTCAATTGCATTGACCCGCTCAATGCGATGGTACGTCTCTCCCCCTAGATTCTTCCTATTCTCAATGACTGGAACGGTCTGATTGGTGTAGATGGGGTTGCTTTCATCCCCATGGATAATCACTTCTTGATGATTCCATTCAAACTTCACAGACTGATGCAGAGTAGAAGCCAGTGCCCCAGTGTCGTGTATCCAAGGTCGTCCTAACAATAGATTATAGGTAGCAGATATATCAAACACTTGGAACTCAACATCAAACCAGGTTGGGACCATCTGTAGGCTGAGGTTGATTTCTTCGATTGTGGCTCTTTGGGATCCATCAAATGCCTTTATGTTCATGCTTCCCATTGGTATCTCGTGCATTCCTTTACCTAACCTCTTTAGAGTAGTCAGTGGGCATATGCTGAGATTGGATCCTCCATCTATTAGGACTCCGTAGATGAACTTATCCTCAAATCGCACCGTGATGTGTAATGCCCTGTTGTGACTTAGCCCTTCTGGTGGTAGCTCATCTTCATGAAAGGTGATTTTGTGGCTCTCTAGTACCTGTCTGACCATGTTGGCAATCTCCCCACTAGTGATGTTGTTGGGTACATAAGCTTCACTAAGCACTTTCATCAGGGCATTTCTGTGTGTCTCGGAGTATTGCAGCAGCGACAAGATGGATATCTGAGCGGGAGTTTTGTTAAGATGATCGACAACAGAGTATTCCCTTGCTTGTACTTTTCTCCAAAGGTCATCAGTACCCGTCTCAATAATAGGCGGCTTAGATGTGGTTTCCTTGCTTGTTCCTCCCAAATTTCTAGGTGTATTGATTTTGCCAGTTCTGGTCATGCCTTGTGCTGCACCTGTATCCTCCATTTTTGCTTTCCCTTTTCTCCTGGCTTCTGCAACATAGTCCCATGGGATGGCATCAGACTTGTAGGATGGTGTGGGAGCTACCATCACAGTGAAAGGTGCAGTTATTTCGACCTCAAATGGTGCTTGGATTTGTACTACAAGTAGTGTGTGGGTGACCGAAGACGTCTTAGATTCATCCCCCTATGAGTACGATTGTCCTTTTCGGGTCCCATTCTTTGTCAGTATCTATTACATTCACTCCCTCACATCTGTGATCCGGGAGAGGATTGTTACACACGTTTGGTGCAGTTTCTTTTTCCTGTATGACCTTGTTGATTAGTGTTTGAATCTTGTCTTTCAGTGTGCGACACTCATCAATTGTATGACTCTTCATGCATGAATGATAGGCACATGTCTTGTTTGGGTTAATCCACTGAGAAGAATTCTCCATAGAAACAACAGGGATGGGAGTGACATAACCAGCAAACTTCAATATCTCATATAATTGGTCTATGGGCTTAGCGGTTGGGGTGTATTATCTAGGTGGTCTGCGGTCGAAGTTTAGTCGTGGTTTTTGGTAGTTTTAGCGGGCGGGTGGAGGTGAATGGTAATATGCGGGTTGAGTGTTATAGGCGTGGTAGGTAGTAGTAGGTTGTTGGTATCTGGGGGGTGAAGGTTGATATGGGGGTGGAGGTGTGTGGTATGTGAGGGGAAATTTAGGACCATGGGCCACCATTACAACACCTACTTCATTTTCCTTCGAAATACCTCCCTATTGCAAGGCCTTATTGTGGCCTGTAGTGCTTCAAAATTTGTCACATCCTGCTTTTAATCCCTTCTTCTATTCTTTCTCCTAGCTTGATGATGTCAGAGAATTTGTGGTTCTCAATAACCTGTCGCGCCCCCTCTTTCCTCGCGGAGATCGGGTATATGACATTCGGTTGAGACAACTCTTTCCTTTTGGGAAAGGGGTGTGTTTTTGAGAGTCGCCACCTAACGATTTTCAAAGGTGCGTTAGGACACCAAAGGGGTTCATTTACGACTACATTGTTAACCAGAGATAAGGTAAGGGCTTGAAATTATCCTAAGGGAAAGGTGTTAGGCACCCCTCAGGATCCACAAGTGTGGTTCCTAGCCAAACAATTTTTGTGAATTTGTACGACTTAGCAAACAAACAAATAAAGGCTCAAATAAGAGGGGATTTAAGTCTTAAGCATGCAGATGTTTGAAAATAGTAAAGAAGGTTAGATTTTGAAAGGATTACGATCTAAGCATATAAAGGGTATCCTAGGTTTATAATAATATGGATCACATCAGTACAACACCCGGTAATCACTCCTTAAAGAGGGGATACACGTGGTATTAGCGTACCGGTCATCATATCCATATCTACCCTTTTCCACCCTGTAAAGGTAATTAGAGCGAGTGTTGGTCAATGACCTCTATTGCATGCTGTTACCCGTCCCTTCCTATCAGTCCCGGAGGAATTTAGGACTTCTATCCTATAAGGGAGGTGCTAGGTAGACCCTCAGGTTTAAAGTCAAAACACTAAGCGACAACCAAGAAACATATAAGACTGCAATTAAGGGGGATAAACATACAAACAGGAAAAGGCTCAAGTACCTCCACACATAGTACACATAAACAACATGACTCATACACAGTTAAGGTCCAGATTCAGGTTCAGATGCTAAGCATGGTATCTAAGTGATAACACAAAGGCATATTTATTGCATTACTCAGAGAGGAAGTCTTAATCAGGCTGGCCTACTGGTTTTAAACATGCTAACGGTTGAACACTAATCACAAAGGACAGTTCTGGTTTTATTTCTTTATGGCTGATTACCTAAGACTTGCCTACGCGTAAGACAGTGTATACTAATTATCTGAATTGTTAGAGGGACTGTTGCAAATTGTTACCTACACATGTTATTCTAGGTTGTTCAGAACACATAATTGTTGCCAGTTGTTTTGAGAGAAACTGAGTGAAGTGTTTCATACCTTTTACATGCACCAGTAGTTAGACTAGGTGTTATTAAGCGAGTATGAATGAAATCCTAAAATATGGTATCTAATGCACAGGTAGGGATGCAGAATGATGCATATGCAGAATTCTAAGTAGGATTTCTAAATGCTCACAACATTATGCACGATTTCAGAATATGCAAGAGTACAGTTTGTTAGTGTTATCCTAGGGACAAGATTTCTAAGTGCGCATAGTAATATGAAACATGATTGCAGAAGATACCAATTATTAACATTATTTACCTTATCACAGAACTTTCTAAGTGATGAATGACAGTACTGAAACAAGATGCTGAAACGGTATTCATAAAACCTAAATAGCATGATTTCTAATGCATGATATGCTTTGCACATATTGATCCTAAACATGAATTCTATTGCGCAAATAAGGAATGTAAACCCAATAGCATGGTTTCTACCCTTTAATATATATAACACGCATAACTACCCTTTTTCCTTTTCACTATCCATCCCCAATAGTTGTTTACAAATAATTATTAAATTACAGAAGTGAATAAGAAAATAAGAAGTTACACTATAGAAAGCCTACTGATAGGCCCAAGGTCTCCATAAGCCTCATTGCCATTCACAACCTTTCACATGATCCAGGTGTGTCAGAGTTCCCTAAGGATCTCAAGGGATCCTAGTCAGTGCTCACACCCAGATTTCATAGCCAAGATGGAGTAAGTGCAGTGTGGAAGGCCAGCTCTTTTATGTCAAAGTTCAGAGGGAGCTCAAGGGTCCCAAGGCAATGCTCACACAAGAGGGGAAGAACCTAATGTCTAAGAGTAGAGTGAGAGTGCTTGACATAGTTTTGAAAAGGTTTTAATAGGAAAATAGTTTGAAAAGAGACTTATTTGAAATAGTCTTGTAAAATATGAAAGTTGTTTAGTGAAACAACAAGCAACAGTCCAAACAGCACCCAAAAATAGATTCATACACAGCCAAAGAACACAGAACCAAGGCAAATTCAGCAACCACAAACAGGGATAATAGGGATTGAGGGCACATTGTCACGATCCCAAATCACCAAACCAGCCGTGATGGCGCCTATCGTGGAACTAGGCTAGCCAATAATCACATGTTCACAATTTCTTTCAAAATCCCAATCAAATTTCAAGCATTTCATAAAATATACAGAGTTTACTCAATACACTAGGCCAAATAACAGTTCCACCAACCCCAAAACCCGGAGCCAACATGTCATGAGCATCTAAGAAAAATAAGCCCAATGTATACTATTATAATACAAAAACCTCCGAATAAATAGCTAGATACAACAAGATAGGAAAACAGAGATGCTACGGACGCTGAACAACTACCTCTATATCCCGCAATCCGGCTCCGCACTGAAAAGATAGCTAATGCTTGGTATCTGCACCTGAATCTGCACACAGGGGTGCATGGAGTAAAGTGAGTAATCCAACTCAGTAGTAATGAAAATAAATCAAGTCTAAGTGGAAAGAAATCACATAGAAATCAATGTCATCAATTCACAATATGCACAACCTTTCTTTCCAACAGTATAAACATAGATATAAGAAGTCATCATGCCTTAAAACCCACTTTAGAAAAGTCCTTTGAAGAATGCATATTTTTAACAACTTCAAACCGAAAGATTTAGTATGAAAATGAAATGAATCATATAGAGGCCCCTCGGGAAAAACATATTTCATAAGTCCAGAGAGAAAGTAGTAAGAATCATAGGTAGCCCCTTGGGCAAAACATGTATCATAATCAGCCCCTCGGGCATGCCTCACAGTCGGCACGAGGCCCCAAACACGGCTTATAACCCAAATATTTCAATAATCTTTAGGACATAATTTAATATAAGGTTTTGAGTAAAATATGCAACTCATTAGTCACCTGCGGAGAGGACCTAGTCCAATCCAAAAATCAGTGCGCGCCACATACTCGTCATCCGACATGTGGGCAATTCTAAAATCAATGAGAAATATGTAGTCCGGGGTTTCATACCCTCAGAACAAGATTTATAACCATTACTTACCTCTACTAGGCCACAATACTAGTCCGCTATGCTCTTGCCCCTAAAATTGGCTCCCGATTGCTCCAAATCTAGCCAAAACCAGTTTAACATCATCAATATATACTAAAGGAACACAACCCAATCGAAAACTATCAAATTATACAAGAATCTCGAAATTTGGCCAAATCTGAGCCCCGGGCCCACGTCTCGGAATTCGATAAAATTTACATCACTAGAATCCTCGTCCTCCCACGATTCTATACATACCAAGAACACTAAAATCGGACCACAATTTCCCACTCAAATCCTCAAAAGAAAATTTCAATTTCTATGCACCCTTCTTCCCCAAATTTGGGTTTAATTCCAACAATTTTACGGTGTAATTACTTAGAAAATGACATATAAACGAGTTATGAAGTTTAAAACCTTACCTCCAAGTGATTACCTTCAATTTCCTCTTCAAACCCTCTGAAAAGAGCTCCCAACTCGTTCAATAATGAAGGAAAATGAACTATTCTCGCACAAATGGCCTTTAAAACATTCCACCCAGCCATCTAATTTACTCAGTGCGATCGCGACATTAGACACGCGATCGCGATGCACAAACCAGCTAACTAAATGCGATCACAAACTAATACCCGTGATCGCACAGAACAACTTTCCACCCCACACACGCGCCTCAGAATCCTCTACGCGATCGTATCAACACCCACGCGATCGCACTGCCCTACCTGGCCAACCTACGCGATCGCAATCCTAACCACGCGATTGCATAGAACAAAATTCCTGCCCCACTCTTTTACTCTTCGCGATCGCGGACGAGTCCATGCGATCGCATTGAAGGATTCACTGCTGCTAAAACACCAGAAAACAACAGTCTTCTTAAGGCCAAAAAGTGCGCGTTTGAGCATCCGAAATACACCCGAGGCCCCCGGTACCTCAACTAATCCTACCAACACACCCCATAACGTCATTCAAACTTAGTCGAGCCTTCGAAACACCAAAAACAACATGAAAACACCAAAATTACATCAAATTGAGGCCTATGAACTTTGAAACATCCAAATTTCGCCAACTACGCCAAACAAACCAAAACACCTCCGATTGACCTAAAATTCTGCAGACATATCCAAAATGACATTAGGAACCTGCTCCAACTTCCAGAATCCCAGTCTGACCCTGAGAGCCTATTTTCCACTACCGACCGGAAATCTCCAAAAACTAACTTTCGCCAATTCAAGCCTAATTCTACACCGGACATCAAAAATTCATTCCGAACACACTCCTAAGTCCCAAATGACCTAACGAAGCTATCTGAGCCATAAAATCCGTATTCCGAGGTCATTCACCAATAAGTTGACTCTCAGTTGACTTTCTCAATTTTTAGGCTACTTTAGGAGACTAAATGCCTCAATTCTCACCATGACCACTCCGGACCCAAACCAACTGACCCAACACAAAAAAAAGAATAGGATAGCAATATATGACAATTGCATAAATGGGGAAAACGAGGTAAATCTCACGGAACGATCGGCCGGGTCGTCACACACATAGGGTACATATAACAGGCAGAAGCGCACATAGTTGCAGAATCAGAGGTATTCTAGAGGGATTCCGGGGATTGGGGTACAACACACACTTCAGGATTAATACAGAACTTAAGGTACAAATTGTTTTGTCAAAGACAAGTCCATACTAAAACTGGTTAAGTACAAAATGGAACAGAGTCATATTGGTACAGGCTTACAAAAGAAAGGGGTGTCATATTCATGCTGATTTTAAAGGGAAACTGTGTAGGACATACATGCTAAATAGACAAGAATGTAAACATATTAACCACAGGTTGCACAACAGAACCAGAGATAGAAACAAACTAGAAACGGTATGAATTGAAGTAATAAAAGAAACATATTGGTTTGGGAACTTGAATTGAAATAAGAAAATACTAGTAAAGAAGACAATAAACACAAAGTGGAGGGTAGGAGAGCACATTGGTTAGCCTTGACTTGCAGCCGGCTAACTTAGAACAGTAATAAGTGGCACAGAAAGAGAGCCGAAAGCTTTTAGTTATGAGAGAGAGCTTTTGAACTAGTGTGTTCGTGTCTTGTGCTAATGAGAGAGTAGAGTATATATAGTTTTAAACATAGGCAGAAAATAATGTAACAAATAATAGTTCAGCACAATTATAGAAGTAAACATCAATTAGGATCAAATTAATGTTAAGACTTCCTTGAATTAAGGAGTCATGGTTCAAACGACAATCAATAGTAATAAACAAGGAAAGAAATCACTGAAAAGCTGATGTTATCATATAAGAAGTAGTAAAAGTATATAACATGTGATTAAGACTAGATGCAGAATATCCTAATTAAGGAAAGTGCATATGTGAATCAATTTGACAGCCTTATTCATAGGAATAAGGCAGGACACAGTTTAATTCCGGAATGAGGTCCTAATCACAGGGAATCAATACCAATCAAGGAGAATATCACACACATAAGGAAATATCGAAATCAAAATATTGTGTAAGAATCAATAAAGTACTGATCACAATTATTCAGAGATTCAAAATGGTAAAACGGTACTGGAATAACACATATTAAGCAGGGTCAGGAACCTTAATCACGCAAATTAGGCATTCTCATAGGAATCATTAGGGATTTAGCAGAACAGACAGAACAAGAAACAATAGAAAACCCTAACGACAAGAAAATAACACCAGGAATCATAGAGTATACATGAAAGCAAAGTAGTCATGCTAGAACAGGTAAACGTTATCGCAAATAAACTCAGACTCATAGACCGACCCCAGGAAATTTAGGGATTTCTATCAAAATGAATCAAACAAAAAGGGAAAGACTCAAATAATGTTTAAACACGATAGAATCATGAAATAATACTAAGAAACCAAAAAAAGAACAGTTTTATAAGGATTTTAAAACCCTAGTTTTGAAAAGTGAAGAATCGTTTTGGGAAACAGGAAGATCTTTAAAGAAAACATGGAAAAACCTCATAATACGTATAGATCTGTTACGGATCTAAAAGAATCGGAAGGTTTAAAGTTAGGGTTTCCAAAGAGAACCCAGAAAAGAGGAGGAAAACTCAAAACATTACCGGTTTCAACCGAAAAGTGTAAAGATCTTACTCGGACGACCATGGGTGGTCGGAAAGATGGCATGAGACTGGATATGGGAGTCGAACCACCTCTGGTTCACTTGAGAACTCCCAAACAATGACACAAGGCGAAGGATGGAACCATAAGGCTGGTGAGAGGTGAAACCTCCATGGTTTCCGGCGAGGAGGTGGCCGG